>JAQBSW010001392.1:0-136198 GCA_029291075.1 Eudiplozoon nipponicum | reverse complement strand
AAAATGATTGTGCAAACAACTTACTCATTCTTACTGATCATTCATTATTGCGTCGAAATGCAACTATACTGTAAATAAGTATTAAACTCCCTGTTGTCTACCTTATATTTTAATAGTAATCCTGAAATCTGAATCCCAGATCACACAATTTGTGATATTATTGATTACACGTGAAATGAAAGCACATTGTGTCGCGAATTGTTTAATATTACAGAAAAATATTTCCTGCAATTGCTGCATGTTCTGCTGATTATAAGGAACACATTGTATAATCTTGATCAAACATAAATCTCAATAATCTGGCTAATGGCACATCCAAATTATATAAAAATGCTTGATTAACTTAAATAAAATTAGTTTTCGTTAAAGTAACATAGAGTATAGATTATTCGACACGACATGAAGCTCATAGATTATTATCCATAAATTCAAGCGATGTACGCCATGGCGAGATTTAGTCAATGTTCATCCAATGGCTTGTGTAATCCTTGTGGTGCTGATTTTATTACTCGTGAGGAAAATGGTGTCAAACCAACATATACATTGAATAAAGCTTTAGAGTTTGTAAAAGACATGCCCCGAGTGAGGCTCGAACTCACGACCTCCGCATTATAAGTACGGCGCTCTAACCAACTAAGCTACCAGGGCAATCGTTTCGTCTGTTACATCCATTATTATTACTTTAAAAACAAAAAACCTTAACTCTGCAAAATTTCTGATTAAGTTATAAATTCATTTGGAGCTGCGCACCATACAATAAACATTTGTTCAAATGCAATTGCCGTAGATAGTGTAAGGCTGTGCCATTAAATTTTAAAGAATTGTATCGTAATTAAATTTGGTAAAATCTAATTTGGAATAGCGATATTTATATCAAGATAATTTCTAGAATAATACTTCCTATATTTAGTTGTATATAACAGAACAGACATTACAGATTTGGAGTTAATATTTCATTACTGTGGAGATGCTTTACTCCGTGGAAATTAACTTCTACTCACGCATGTTAATTGGTGAAACTTAATTATCTTTGAATAGTTTGCCTACAATTCCCGCCGAAATCATCTTTAATTGATGTTACATATAAAAGTGCACAAACTTGTGTAATGCGACGTTAAAGAAGATGTAAGATACAACAATTAAATTAAAATTTTTGTCAAATATTTCCCCGAGTGTGATGCATCGCCCGATGTAAACACCGACAACGAATTAATTAATTCTTTTTCCGATTGTTGTTGGGACCCACTTATTTACTTGATATTTTTAAGTTAGTACCGAGGGATAAATAAATAAAATGATTGTGCAAACAACTTACTCATTCTTACTGATCATTCATTATTGCGTCGAAATGCAACTATACTGTAAATAAGTATTAAACTCCCTGTTGTCTACCTTATATTTTAATAGTAATCCTGAAATCTGAATCCCAGATCACACAATTTGTGATATTATTGATTACACGTGAAATGAAAGCACATTGTGTCGCGAATTGTTTAATATTACAGAAAAATATTTCCTGCAATTGCTGCATGTTCTGCTGATTATAAGGAACACATTGTATAATCTTGATCAAACATAAATCTCAATAATCTGGCTAATGGCACATCCAAATTATATAAAAATGCTTGATTAACTTAAATAAAATTAGTTTTCGTTAAAGTAACATAGAGTATAGATTATTCGACACGACATGAAGCTCATAGATTATTATCCATAAATTCAAGCGATGTACGCCATGGCGAGATTTAGTCAATGTTCATCCAATGGCTTGTGTAATCCTTGTGGTGCTGATTTTATTACTCGTGAGGAAAATGGTGTCAAACCAACATATACATTGAATAAAGCTTTAGAGTTTGTAAAAGACATGCCCCGAGTGAGGCTCGAACTCACGACCTCCGCATTATAAGTACGGCGCTCTAACCAACTAAGCTACCAGGGCAATCGTTTCGTCTGTTACATCCATTATTATTACTTTAAAAACAAAAAACCTTAACTCTGCAAAATTTCTGATTAAGTTATAAATTCATTTGGAGCTGCGCACCATACAATAAACATTTGTTCAAATGCAATTGCCGTAGATAGTGTAAGGCTGTGCCATTAAATTTTAAAGAATTGTATCGTAATTAAATTTGGTAAAATCTAATTTGGAATAGCGATATTTATATCAAGATAATTTCTAGAATAATACTTCCTATATTTAGTTGTATATAACAGAACAGACATTACAGATTTGGAGTTAATATTTCATTACTGTGGAGATGCTTTACTCCGTGGAAATTAACTTCTACTCACGCATGTTAATTGGTGAAACTTAATTATCTTTGAATAGTTTGCCTACAATTCCCGCCGAAATCATCTTTAATTGATGTTACATATAAAAGTGCACAAACTTGTGTAATGCGACGTTAAAGAAGATGTAAGATACAACAATTAAATTAAAATTTTTGTCAAATATTTCCCCGAGTGTGATGCATCGCCCGATGTAAACACCGACAACGAATTAATTAATTCTTTTTCCGATTGTTGTTGGGACCCACTTATTTACTTGATATTTTTAAGTTAGTACCGAGGGATAAATAAATAAAATGATTGTGCAAACAACTTACTCATTCTTACTGATCATTCATTATTGCGTCGAAATGCAACTATACTGTAAATAAGTATTAAACTCCCTGTTGTCTACCTTATATTTTAATAGTAATCCTGAAATCTGAATCCCAGATCACACAATTTGTGATATTATTGATTACACGTGAAATGAAAGCACATTGTGTCGCGAATTGTTTAATATTACAGAAAAATATTTCCTGCAATTGCTGCATGTTCTGCTGATTATAAGGAACACATTGTATAATCTTGATCAAACATAAATCTCAATAATCTGGCTAATGGCACATCCAAATTATATAAAAATGCTTGATTAACTTAAATAAAATTAGTTTTCGTTAAAGTAACATAGAGTATAGATTATTCGACACGACATGAAGCTCATAGATTATTATCCATAAATTCAAGCGATGTACGCCATGGCGAGATTTAGTCAATGTTCATCCAATGGCTTGTGTAATCCTTGTGGTGCTGATTTTATTACTCGTGAGGAAAATGGTGTCAAACCAACATATACATTGAATAAAGCTTTAGAGTTTGTAAAAGACATGCCCCGAGTGAGGCTCGAACTCACGACCTCCGCATTATAAGTACGGCGCTCTAACCAACTAAGCTACCAGGGCAATCGTTTCGTCTGTTACATCCATTATTATTACTTTAAAAACAAAAAACCTTAACTCTGCAAAATTTCTGATTAAGTTATAAATTCATTTGGAGCTGCGCACCATACAATAAACATTTGTTCAAATGCAATTGCCGTAGATAGTGTAAGGCTGTGCCATTAAATTTTAAAGAATTGTATCGTAATTAAATTTGGTAAAATCTAATTTGGAATAGCGATATTTATATCAAGATAATTTCTAGAATAATACTTCCTATATTTAGTTGTATATAACAGAACAGACATTACAGATTTGGAGTTAATATTTCATTACTGTGGAGATGCTTTACTCCGTGGAAATTAACTTCTACTCACGCATGTTAATTGGTGAAACTTAATTATCTTTGAATAGTTTGCCTACAATTCCCGCCGAAATCATCTTTAATTGATGTTACATATAAAAGTGCACAAACTTGTGTAATGCGACGTTAAAGAAGATGTAAGATACAACAATTAAATTAAAATTTTTGTCAAATATTTCCCCGAGTGTGATGCATCGCCCGATGTAAACACCGACAACGAATTAATTAATTCTTTTTCCGATTGTTGTTGGGACCCACTTATTTACTTGATATTTTTAAGTTAGTACCGAGGGATAAATAAATAAAATGATTGTGCAAACAACTTACTCATTCTTACTGATCATTCATTATTGCGTCGAAATGCAACTATACTGTAAATAAGTATTAAACTCCCTGTTGTCTACCTTATATTTTAATAGTAATCCTGAAATCTGAATCCCAGATCACACAATTTGTGATATTATTGATTACACGTGAAATGAAAGCACATTGTGTCGCGAATTGTTTAATATTACAGAAAAATATTTCCTGCAATTGCTGCATGTTCTGCTGATTATAAGGAACACATTGTATAATCTTGATCAAACATAAATCTCAATAATCTGGCTAATGGCACATCCAAATTATATAAAAATGCTTGATTAACTTAAATAAAATTAGTTTTCGTTAAAGTAACATAGAGTATAGATTATTCGACACGACATGAAGCTCATAGATTATTATCCATAAATTCAAGCGATGTACGCCATGGCGAGATTTAGTCAATGTTCATCCAATGGCTTGTGTAATCCTTGTGGTGCTGATTTTATTACTCGTGAGGAAAATGGTGTCAAACCAACATATACATTGAATAAAGCTTTAGAGTTTGTAAAAGACATGCCCCGAGTGAGGCTCGAACTCACGACCTCCGCATTATAAGTACGGCGCTCTAACCAACTAAGCTACCAGGGCAATCGTTTCGTCTGTTACATCCATTATTATTACTTTAAAAACAAAAAACCTTAACTCTGCAAAATTTCTGATTAAGTTATAAATTCATTTGGAGCTGCGCACCATACAATAAACATTTGTTCAAATGCAATTGCCGTAGATAGTGTAAGGCTGTGCCATTAAATTTTAAAGAATTGTATCGTAATTAAATTTGGTAAAATCTAATTTGGAATAGCGATATTTATATCAAGATAATTTCTAGAATAATACTTCCTATATTTAGTTGTATATAACAGAACAGACATTACAGATTTGGAGTTAATATTTCATTACTGTGGAGATGCTTTACTCCGTGGAAATTAACTTCTACTCACGCATGTTAATTGGTGAAACTTAATTATCTTTGAATAGTTTGCCTACAATTCCCGCCGAAATCATCTTTAATTGATGTTACATATAAAAGTGCACAAACTTGTGTAATGCGACGTTAAAGAAGATGTAAGATACAACAATTAAATTAAAATTTTTGTCAAATATTTCCCCGAGTGTGATGCATCGCCCGATGTAAACACCGACAACGAATTAATTAATTCTTTTTCCGATTGTTGTTGGGACCCACTTATTTACTTGATATTTTTAAGTTAGTACCGAGGGATAAATAAATAAAATGATTGTGCAAACAACTTACTCATTCTTACTGATCATTCATTATTGCGTCGAAATGCAACTATACTGTAAATAAGTATTAAACTCCCTGTTGTCTACCTTATATTTTAATAGTAATCCTGAAATCTGAATCCCAGATCACACAATTTGTGATATTATTGATTACACGTGAAATGAAAGCACATTGTGTCGCGAATTGTTTAATATTACAGAAAAATATTTCCTGCAATTGCTGCATGTTCTGCTGATTATAAGGAACACATTGTATAATCTTGATCAAACATAAATCTCAATAATCTGGCTAATGGCACATCCAAATTATATAAAAATGCTTGATTAACTTAAATAAAATTAGTTTTCGTTAAAGTAACATAGAGTATAGATTATTCGACACGACATGAAGCTCATAGATTATTATCCATAAATTCAAGCGATGTACGCCATGGCGAGATTTAGTCAATGTTCATCCAATGGCTTGTGTAATCCTTGTGGTGCTGATTTTATTACTCGTGAGGAAAATGGTGTCAAACCAACATATACATTGAATAAAGCTTTAGAGTTTGTAAAAGACATGCCCCGAGTGAGGCTCGAACTCACGACCTCCGCATTATAAGTACGGCGCTCTAACCAACTAAGCTACCAGGGCAATCGTTTCGTCTGTTACATCCATTATTATTACTTTAAAAACAAAAAACCTTAACTCTGCAAAATTTCTGATTAAGTTATAAATTCATTTGGAGCTGCGCACCATACAATAAACATTTGTTCAAATGCAATTGCCGTAGATAGTGTAAGGCTGTGCCATTAAATTTTAAAGAATTGTATCGTAATTAAATTTGGTAAAATCTAATTTGGAATAGCGATATTTATATCAAGATAATTTCTAGAATAATACTTCCTATATTTAGTTGTATATAACAGAACAGACATTACAGATTTGGAGTTAATATTTCATTACTGTGGAGATGCTTTACTCCGTGGAAATTAACTTCTACTCACGCATGTTAATTGGTGAAACTTAATTATCTTTGAATAGTTTGCCTACAATTCCCGCCGAAATCATCTTTAATTGATGTTACATATAAAAGTGCACAAACTTGTGTAATGCGACGTTAAAGAAGATGTAAGATACAACAATTAAATTAAAATTTTTGTCAAATATTTCCCCGAGTGTGATGCATCGCCCGATGTAAACACCGACAACGAATTAATTAATTCTTTTTCCGATTGTTGTTGGGACCCACTTATTTACTTGATATTTTTAAGTTAGTACCGAGGGATAAATAAATAAAATGATTGTGCAAACAACTTACTCATTCTTACTGATCATTCATTATTGCGTCGAAATGCAACTATACTGTAAATAAGTATTAAACTCCCTGTTGTCTACCTTATATTTTAATAGTAATCCTGAAATCTGAATCCCAGATCACACAATTTGTGATATTATTGATTACACGTGAAATGAAAGCACATTGTGTCGCGAATTGTTTAATATTACAGAAAAATATTTCCTGCAATTGCTGCATGTTCTGCTGATTATAAGGAACACATTGTATAATCTTGATCAAACATAAATCTCAATAATCTGGCTAATGGCACATCCAAATTATATAAAAATGCTTGATTAACTTAAATAAAATTAGTTTTCGTTAAAGTAACATAGAGTATAGATTATTCGACACGACATGAAGCTCATAGATTATTATCCATAAATTCAAGCGATGTACGCCATGGCGAGATTTAGTCAATGTTCATCCAATGGCTTGTGTAATCCTTGTGGTGCTGATTTTATTACTCGTGAGGAAAATGGTGTCAAACCAACATATACATTGAATAAAGCTTTAGAGTTTGTAAAAGACATGCCCCGAGTGAGGCTCGAACTCACGACCTCCGCATTATAAGTACGGCGCTCTAACCAACTAAGCTACCAGGGCAATCGTTTCGTCTGTTACATCCATTATTATTACTTTAAAAACAAAAAACCTTAACTCTGCAAAATTTCTGATTAAGTTATAAATTCATTTGGAGCTGCGCACCATACAATAAACATTTGTTCAAATGCAATTGCCGTAGATAGTGTAAGGCTGTGCCATTAAATTTTAAAGAATTGTATCGTAATTAAATTTGGTAAAATCTAATTTGGAATAGCGATATTTATATCAAGATAATTTCTAGAATAATACTTCCTATATTTAGTTGTATATAACAGAACAGACATTACAGATTTGGAGTTAATATTTCATTACTGTGGAGATGCTTTACTCCGTGGAAATTAACTTCTACTCACGCATGTTAATTGGTGAAACTTAATTATCTTTGAATAGTTTGCCTACAATTCCCGCCGAAATCATCTTTAATTGATGTTACATATAAAAGTGCACAAACTTGTGTAATGCGACGTTAAAGAAGATGTAAGATACAACAATTAAATTAAAATTTTTGTCAAATATTTCCCCGAGTGTGATGCATCGCCCGATGTAAACACCGACAACGAATTAATTAATTCTTTTTCCGATTGTTGTTGGGACCCACTTATTTACTTGATATTTTTAAGTTAGTACCGAGGGATAAATAAATAAAATGATTGTGCAAACAACTTACTCATTCTTACTGATCATTCATTATTGCGTCGAAATGCAACTATACTGTAAATAAGTATTAAACTCCCTGTTGTCTACCTTATATTTTAATAGTAATCCTGAAATCTGAATCCCAGATCACACAATTTGTGATATTATTGATTACACGTGAAATGAAAGCACATTGTGTCGCGAATTGTTTAATATTACAGAAAAATATTTCCTGCAATTGCTGCATGTTCTGCTGATTATAAGGAACACATTGTATAATCTTGATCAAACATAAATCTCAATAATCTGGCTAATGGCACATCCAAATTATATAAAAATGCTTGATTAACTTAAATAAAATTAGTTTTCGTTAAAGTAACATAGAGTATAGATTATTCGACACGACATGAAGCTCATAGATTATTATCCATAAATTCAAGCGATGTACGCCATGGCGAGATTTAGTCAATGTTCATCCAATGGCTTGTGTAATCCTTGTGGTGCTGATTTTATTACTCGTGAGGAAAATGGTGTCAAACCAACATATACATTGAATAAAGCTTTAGAGTTTGTAAAAGACATGCCCCGAGTGAGGCTCGAACTCACGACCTCCGCATTATAAGTACGGCGCTCTAACCAACTAAGCTACCAGGGCAATCGTTTCGTCTGTTACATCCATTATTATTACTTTAAAAACAAAAAACCTTAACTCTGCAAAATTTCTGATTAAGTTATAAATTCATTTGGAGCTGCGCACCATACAATAAACATTTGTTCAAATGCAATTGCCGTAGATAGTGTAAGGCTGTGCCATTAAATTTTAAAGAATTGTATCGTAATTAAATTTGGTAAAATCTAATTTGGAATAGCGATATTTATATCAAGATAATTTCTAGAATAATACTTCCTATATTTAGTTGTATATAACAGAACAGACATTACAGATTTGGAGTTAATATTTCATTACTGTGGAGATGCTTTACTCCGTGGAAATTAACTTCTACTCACGCATGTTAATTGGTGAAACTTAATTATCTTTGAATAGTTTGCCTACAATTCCCGCCGAAATCATCTTTAATTGATGTTACATATAAAAGTGCACAAACTTGTGTAATGCGACGTTAAAGAAGATGTAAGATACAACAATTAAATTAAAATTTTTGTCAAATATTTCCCCGAGTGTGATGCATCGCCCGATGTAAACACCGACAACGAATTAATTAATTCTTTTTCCGATTGTTGTTGGGACCCACTTATTTACTTGATATTTTTAAGTTAGTACCGAGGGATAAATAAATAAAATGATTGTGCAAACAACTTACTCATTCTTACTGATCATTCATTATTGCGTCGAAATGCAACTATACTGTAAATAAGTATTAAACTCCCTGTTGTCTACCTTATATTTTAATAGTAATCCTGAAATCTGAATCCCAGATCACACAATTTGTGATATTATTGATTACACGTGAAATGAAAGCACATTGTGTCGCGAATTGTTTAATATTACAGAAAAATATTTCCTGCAATTGCTGCATGTTCTGCTGATTATAAGGAACACATTGTATAATCTTGATCAAACATAAATCTCAATAATCTGGCTAATGGCACATCCAAATTATATAAAAATGCTTGATTAACTTAAATAAAATTAGTTTTCGTTAAAGTAACATAGAGTATAGATTATTCGACACGACATGAAGCTCATAGATTATTATCCATAAATTCAAGCGATGTACGCCATGGCGAGATTTAGTCAATGTTCATCCAATGGCTTGTGTAATCCTTGTGGTGCTGATTTTATTACTCGTGAGGAAAATGGTGTCAAACCAACATATACATTGAATAAAGCTTTAGAGTTTGTAAAAGACATGCCCCGAGTGAGGCTCGAACTCACGACCTCCGCATTATAAGTACGGCGCTCTAACCAACTAAGCTACCAGGGCAATCGTTTCGTCTGTTACATCCATTATTATTACTTTAAAAACAAAAAACCTTAACTCTGCAAAATTTCTGATTAAGTTATAAATTCATTTGGAGCTGCGCACCATACAATAAACATTTGTTCAAATGCAATTGCCGTAGATAGTGTAAGGCTGTGCCATTAAATTTTAAAGAATTGTATCGTAATTAAATTTGGTAAAATCTAATTTGGAATAGCGATATTTATATCAAGATAATTTCTAGAATAATACTTCCTATATTTAGTTGTATATAACAGAACAGACATTACAGATTTGGAGTTAATATTTCATTACTGTGGAGATGCTTTACTCCGTGGAAATTAACTTCTACTCACGCATGTTAATTGGTGAAACTTAATTATCTTTGAATAGTTTGCCTACAATTCCCGCCGAAATCATCTTTAATTGATGTTACATATAAAAGTGCACAAACTTGTGTAATGCGACGTTAAAGAAGATGTAAGATACAACAATTAAATTAAAATTTTTGTCAAATATTTCCCCGAGTGTGATGCATCGCCCGATGTAAACACCGACAACGAATTAATTAATTCTTTTTCCGATTGTTGTTGGGACCCACTTATTTACTTGATATTTTTAAGTTAGTACCGAGGGATAAATAAATAAAATGATTGTGCAAACAACTTACTCATTCTTACTGATCATTCATTATTGCGTCGAAATGCAACTATACTGTAAATAAGTATTAAACTCCCTGTTGTCTACCTTATATTTTAATAGTAATCCTGAAATCTGAATCCCAGATCACACAATTTGTGATATTATTGATTACACGTGAAATGAAAGCACATTGTGTCGCGAATTGTTTAATATTACAGAAAAATATTTCCTGCAATTGCTGCATGTTCTGCTGATTATAAGGAACACATTGTATAATCTTGATCAAACATAAATCTCAATAATCTGGCTAATGGCACATCCAAATTATATAAAAATGCTTGATTAACTTAAATAAAATTAGTTTTCGTTAAAGTAACATAGAGTATAGATTATTCGACACGACATGAAGCTCATAGATTATTATCCATAAATTCAAGCGATGTACGCCATGGCGAGATTTAGTCAATGTTCATCCAATGGCTTGTGTAATCCTTGTGGTGCTGATTTTATTACTCGTGAGGAAAATGGTGTCAAACCAACATATACATTGAATAAAGCTTTAGAGTTTGTAAAAGACATGCCCCGAGTGAGGCTCGAACTCACGACCTCCGCATTATAAGTACGGCGCTCTAACCAACTAAGCTACCAGGGCAATCGTTTCGTCTGTTACATCCATTATTATTACTTTAAAAACAAAAAACCTTAACTCTGCAAAATTTCTGATTAAGTTATAAATTCATTTGGAGCTGCGCACCATACAATAAACATTTGTTCAAATGCAATTGCCGTAGATAGTGTAAGGCTGTGCCATTAAATTTTAAAGAATTGTATCGTAATTAAATTTGGTAAAATCTAATTTGGAATAGCGATATTTATATCAAGATAATTTCTAGAATAATACTTCCTATATTTAGTTGTATATAACAGAACAGACATTACAGATTTGGAGTTAATATTTCATTACTGTGGAGATGCTTTACTCCGTGGAAATTAACTTCTACTCACGCATGTTAATTGGTGAAACTTAATTATCTTTGAATAGTTTGCCTACAATTCCCGCCGAAATCATCTTTAATTGATGTTACATATAAAAGTGCACAAACTTGTGTAATGCGACGTTAAAGAAGATGTAAGATACAACAATTAAATTAAAATTTTTGTCAAATATTTCCCCGAGTGTGATGCATCGCCCGATGTAAACACCGACAACGAATTAATTAATTCTTTTTCCGATTGTTGTTGGGACCCACTTATTTACTTGATATTTTTAAGTTAGTACCGAGGGATAAATAAATAAAATGATTGTGCAAACAACTTACTCATTCTTACTGATCATTCATTATTGCGTCGAAATGCAACTATACTGTAAATAAGTATTAAACTCCCTGTTGTCTACCTTATATTTTAATAGTAATCCTGAAATCTGAATCCCAGATCACACAATTTGTGATATTATTGATTACACGTGAAATGAAAGCACATTGTGTCGCGAATTGTTTAATATTAC
Source organism: Eudiplozoon nipponicum (assembly GCA_029291075.1). Lineage (NCBI taxonomy): Eukaryota > Metazoa > Platyhelminthes > Monogenea > Mazocraeidea > Diplozoidae > Eudiplozoon > Eudiplozoon nipponicum. The sequence goes on along the minus strand of JAQBSW010001392.1, from coordinate 124,367 downwards.
AGAAAAATATTTCCTGCAATTGCTGCATGTTCTGCTGATTATAAGGAACACATTGTATAATCTTGATCAAACATAAATCTCAATAATCTGGCTAATGGCACATCCAAATTATATAAAAATGCTTGATTAACTTAAATAAAATTAGTTTTCGTTAAAGTAACATAGAGTATAGATTATTCGACACGACATGAAGCTCATAGATTATTATCCATAAATTCAAGCGATGTACGCCATGGCGAGATTTAGTCAATGTTCATCCAATGGCTTGTGTAATCCTTGTGGTGCTGATTTTATTACTCGTGAGGAAAATGGTGTCAAACCAACATATACATTGAATAAAGCTTTAGAGTTTGTAAAAGACATGCCCCGAGTGAGGCTCGAACTCACGACCTCCGCATTATAAGTACGGCGCTCTAACCAACTAAGCTACCAGGGCAATCGTTTCGTCTGTTACATCCATTATTATTACTTTAAAAACAAAAAACCTTAACTCTGCAAAATTTCTGATTAAGTTATAAATTCATTTGGAGCTGCGCACCATACAATAAACATTTGTTCAAATGCAATTGCCGTAGATAGTGTAAGGCTGTGCCATTAAATTTTAAAGAATTGTATCGTAATTAAATTTGGTAAAATCTAATTTGGAATAGCGATATTTATATCAAGATAATTTCTAGAATAATACTTCCTATATTTAGTTGTATATAACAGAACAGACATTACAGATTTGGAGTTAATATTTCATTACTGTGGAGATGCTTTACTCCGTGGAAATTAACTTCTACTCACGCATGTTAATTGGTGAAACTTAATTATCTTTGAATAGTTTGCCTACAATTCCCGCCGAAATCATCTTTAATTGATGTTACATATAAAAGTGCACAAACTTGTGTAATGCGACGTTAAAGAAGATGTAAGATACAACAATTAAATTAAAATTTTTGTCAAATATTTCCCCGAGTGTGATGCATCGCCCGATGTAAACACCGACAACGAATTAATTAATTCTTTTTCCGATTGTTGTTGGGACCCACTTATTTACTTGATATTTTTAAGTTAGTACCGAGGGATAAATAAATAAAATGATTGTGCAAACAACTTACTCATTCTTACTGATCATTCATTATTGCGTCGAAATGCAACTATACTGTAAATAAGTATTAAACTCCCTGTTGTCTACCTTATATTTTAATAGTAATCCTGAAATCTGAATCCCAGATCACACAATTTGTGATATTATTGATTACACGTGAAATGAAAGCACATTGTGTCGCGAATTGTTTAATATTACAGAAAAATATTTCCTGCAATTGCTGCATGTTCTGCTGATTATAAGGAACACATTGTATAATCTTGATCAAACATAAATCTCAATAATCTGGCTAATGGCACATCCAAATTATATAAAAATGCTTGATTAACTTAAATAAAATTAGTTTTCGTTAAAGTAACATAGAGTATAGATTATTCGACACGACATGAAGCTCATAGATTATTATCCATAAATTCAAGCGATGTACGCCATGGCGAGATTTAGTCAATGTTCATCCAATGGCTTGTGTAATCCTTGTGGTGCTGATTTTATTACTCGTGAGGAAAATGGTGTCAAACCAACATATACATTGAATAAAGCTTTAGAGTTTGTAAAAGACATGCCCCGAGTGAGGCTCGAACTCACGACCTCCGCATTATAAGTACGGCGCTCTAACCAACTAAGCTACCAGGGCAATCGTTTCGTCTGTTACATCCATTATTATTACTTTAAAAACAAAAAACCTTAACTCTGCAAAATTTCTGATTAAGTTATAAATTCATTTGGAGCTGCGCACCATACAATAAACATTTGTTCAAATGCAATTGCCGTAGATAGTGTAAGGCTGTGCCATTAAATTTTAAAGAATTGTATCGTAATTAAATTTGGTAAAATCTAATTTGGAATAGCGATATTTATATCAAGATAATTTCTAGAATAATACTTCCTATATTTAGTTGTATATAACAGAACAGACATTACAGATTTGGAGTTAATATTTCATTACTGTGGAGATGCTTTACTCCGTGGAAATTAACTTCTACTCACGCATGTTAATTGGTGAAACTTAATTATCTTTGAATAGTTTGCCTACAATTCCCGCCGAAATCATCTTTAATTGATGTTACATATAAAAGTGCACAAACTTGTGTAATGCGACGTTAAAGAAGATGTAAGATACAACAATTAAATTAAAATTTTTGTCAAATATTTCCCCGAGTGTGATGCATCGCCCGATGTAAACACCGACAACGAATTAATTAATTCTTTTTCCGATTGTTGTTGGGACCCACTTATTTACTTGATATTTTTAAGTTAGTACCGAGGGATAAATAAATAAAATGATTGTGCAAACAACTTACTCATTCTTACTGATCATTCATTATTGCGTCGAAATGCAACTATACTGTAAATAAGTATTAAACTCCCTGTTGTCTACCTTATATTTTAATAGTAATCCTGAAATCTGAATCCCAGATCACACAATTTGTGATATTATTGATTACACGTGAAATGAAAGCACATTGTGTCGCGAATTGTTTAATATTACAGAAAAATATTTCCTGCAATTGCTGCATGTTCTGCTGATTATAAGGAACACATTGTATAATCTTGATCAAACATAAATCTCAATAATCTGGCTAATGGCACATCCAAATTATATAAAAATGCTTGATTAACTTAAATAAAATTAGTTTTCGTTAAAGTAACATAGAGTATAGATTATTCGACACGACATGAAGCTCATAGATTATTATCCATAAATTCAAGCGATGTACGCCATGGCGAGATTTAGTCAATGTTCATCCAATGGCTTGTGTAATCCTTGTGGTGCTGATTTTATTACTCGTGAGGAAAATGGTGTCAAACCAACATATACATTGAATAAAGCTTTAGAGTTTGTAAAAGACATGCCCCGAGTGAGGCTCGAACTCACGACCTCCGCATTATAAGTACGGCGCTCTAACCAACTAAGCTACCAGGGCAATCGTTTCGTCTGTTACATCCATTATTATTACTTTAAAAACAAAAAACCTTAACTCTGCAAAATTTCTGATTAAGTTATAAATTCATTTGGAGCTGCGCACCATACAATAAACATTTGTTCAAATGCAATTGCCGTAGATAGTGTAAGGCTGTGCCATTAAATTTTAAAGAATTGTATCGTAATTAAATTTGGTAAAATCTAATTTGGAATAGCGATATTTATATCAAGATAATTTCTAGAATAATACTTCCTATATTTAGTTGTATATAACAGAACAGACATTACAGATTTGGAGTTAATATTTCATTACTGTGGAGATGCTTTACTCCGTGGAAATTAACTTCTACTCACGCATGTTAATTGGTGAAACTTAATTATCTTTGAATAGTTTGCCTACAATTCCCGCCGAAATCATCTTTAATTGATGTTACATATAAAAGTGCACAAACTTGTGTAATGCGACGTTAAAGAAGATGTAAGATACAACAATTAAATTAAAATTTTTGTCAAATATTTCCCCGAGTGTGATGCATCGCCCGATGTAAACACCGACAACGAATTAATTAATTCTTTTTCCGATTGTTGTTGGGACCCACTTATTTACTTGATATTTTTAAGTTAGTACCGAGGGATAAATAAATAAAATGATTGTGCAAACAACTTACTCATTCTTACTGATCATTCATTATTGCGTCGAAATGCAACTATACTGTAAATAAGTATTAAACTCCCTGTTGTCTACCTTATATTTTAATAGTAATCCTGAAATCTGAATCCCAGATCACACAATTTGTGATATTATTGATTACACGTGAAATGAAAGCACATTGTGTCGCGAATTGTTTAATATTACAGAAAAATATTTCCTGCAATTGCTGCATGTTCTGCTGATTATAAGGAACACATTGTATAATCTTGATCAAACATAAATCTCAATAATCTGGCTAATGGCACATCCAAATTATATAAAAATGCTTGATTAACTTAAATAAAATTAGTTTTCGTTAAAGTAACATAGAGTATAGATTATTCGACACGACATGAAGCTCATAGATTATTATCCATAAATTCAAGCGATGTACGCCATGGCGAGATTTAGTCAATGTTCATCCAATGGCTTGTGTAATCCTTGTGGTGCTGATTTTATTACTCGTGAGGAAAATGGTGTCAAACCAACATATACATTGAATAAAGCTTTAGAGTTTGTAAAAGACATGCCCCGAGTGAGGCTCGAACTCACGACCTCCGCATTATAAGTACGGCGCTCTAACCAACTAAGCTACCAGGGCAATCGTTTCGTCTGTTACATCCATTATTATTACTTTAAAAACAAAAAACCTTAACTCTGCAAAATTTCTGATTAAGTTATAAATTCATTTGGAGCTGCGCACCATACAATAAACATTTGTTCAAATGCAATTGCCGTAGATAGTGTAAGGCTGTGCCATTAAATTTTAAAGAATTGTATCGTAATTAAATTTGGTAAAATCTAATTTGGAATAGCGATATTTATATCAAGATAATTTCTAGAATAATACTTCCTATATTTAGTTGTATATAACAGAACAGACATTACAGATTTGGAGTTAATATTTCATTACTGTGGAGATGCTTTACTCCGTGGAAATTAACTTCTACTCACGCATGTTAATTGGTGAAACTTAATTATCTTTGAATAGTTTGCCTACAATTCCCGCCGAAATCATCTTTAATTGATGTTACATATAAAAGTGCACAAACTTGTGTAATGCGACGTTAAAGAAGATGTAAGATACAACAATTAAATTAAAATTTTTGTCAAATATTTCCCCGAGTGTGATGCATCGCCCGATGTAAACACCGACAACGAATTAATTAATTCTTTTTCCGATTGTTGTTGGGACCCACTTATTTACTTGATATTTTTAAGTTAGTACCGAGGGATAAATAAATAAAATGATTGTGCAAACAACTTACTCATTCTTACTGATCATTCATTATTGCGTCGAAATGCAACTATACTGTAAATAAGTATTAAACTCCCTGTTGTCTACCTTATATTTTAATAGTAATCCTGAAATCTGAATCCCAGATCACACAATTTGTGATATTATTGATTACACGTGAAATGAAAGCACATTGTGTCGCGAATTGTTTAATATTACAGAAAAATATTTCCTGCAATTGCTGCATGTTCTGCTGATTATAAGGAACACATTGTATAATCTTGATCAAACATAAATCTCAATAATCTGGCTAATGGCACATCCAAATTATATAAAAATGCTTGATTAACTTAAATAAAATTAGTTTTCGTTAAAGTAACATAGAGTATAGATTATTCGACACGACATGAAGCTCATAGATTATTATCCATAAATTCAAGCGATGTACGCCATGGCGAGATTTAGTCAATGTTCATCCAATGGCTTGTGTAATCCTTGTGGTGCTGATTTTATTACTCGTGAGGAAAATGGTGTCAAACCAACATATACATTGAATAAAGCTTTAGAGTTTGTAAAAGACATGCCCCGAGTGAGGCTCGAACTCACGACCTCCGCATTATAAGTACGGCGCTCTAACCAACTAAGCTACCAGGGCAATCGTTTCGTCTGTTACATCCATTATTATTACTTTAAAAACAAAAAACCTTAACTCTGCAAAATTTCTGATTAAGTTATAAATTCATTTGGAGCTGCGCACCATACAATAAACATTTGTTCAAATGCAATTGCCGTAGATAGTGTAAGGCTGTGCCATTAAATTTTAAAGAATTGTATCGTAATTAAATTTGGTAAAATCTAATTTGGAATAGCGATATTTATATCAAGATAATTTCTAGAATAATACTTCCTATATTTAGTTGTATATAACAGAACAGACATTACAGATTTGGAGTTAATATTTCATTACTGTGGAGATGCTTTACTCCGTGGAAATTAACTTCTACTCACGCATGTTAATTGGTGAAACTTAATTATCTTTGAATAGTTTGCCTACAATTCCCGCCGAAATCATCTTTAATTGATGTTACATATAAAAGTGCACAAACTTGTGTAATGCGACGTTAAAGAAGATGTAAGATACAACAATTAAATTAAAATTTTTGTCAAATATTTCCCCGAGTGTGATGCATCGCCCGATGTAAACACCGACAACGAATTAATTAATTCTTTTTCCGATTGTTGTTGGGACCCACTTATTTACTTGATATTTTTAAGTTAGTACCGAGGGATAAATAAATAAAATGATTGTGCAAACAACTTACTCATTCTTACTGATCATTCATTATTGCGTCGAAATGCAACTATACTGTAAATAAGTATTAAACTCCCTGTTGTCTACCTTATATTTTAATAGTAATCCTGAAATCTGAATCCCAGATCACACAATTTGTGATATTATTGATTACACGTGAAATGAAAGCACATTGTGTCGCGAATTGTTTAATATTACAGAAAAATATTTCCTGCAATTGCTGCATGTTCTGCTGATTATAAGGAACACATTGTATAATCTTGATCAAACATAAATCTCAATAATCTGGCTAATGGCACATCCAAATTATATAAAAATGCTTGATTAACTTAAATAAAATTAGTTTTCGTTAAAGTAACATAGAGTATAGATTATTCGACACGACATGAAGCTCATAGATTATTATCCATAAATTCAAGCGATGTACGCCATGGCGAGATTTAGTCAATGTTCATCCAATGGCTTGTGTAATCCTTGTGGTGCTGATTTTATTACTCGTGAGGAAAATGGTGTCAAACCAACATATACATTGAATAAAGCTTTAGAGTTTGTAAAAGACATGCCCCGAGTGAGGCTCGAACTCACGACCTCCGCATTATAAGTACGGCGCTCTAACCAACTAAGCTACCAGGGCAATCGTTTCGTCTGTTACATCCATTATTATTACTTTAAAAACAAAAAACCTTAACTCTGCAAAATTTCTGATTAAGTTATAAATTCATTTGGAGCTGCGCACCATACAATAAACATTTGTTCAAATGCAATTGCCGTAGATAGTGTAAGGCTGTGCCATTAAATTTTAAAGAATTGTATCGTAATTAAATTTGGTAAAATCTAATTTGGAATAGCGATATTTATATCAAGATAATTTCTAGAATAATACTTCCTATATTTAGTTGTATATAACAGAACAGACATTACAGATTTGGAGTTAATATTTCATTACTGTGGAGATGCTTTACTCCGTGGAAATTAACTTCTACTCACGCATGTTAATTGGTGAAACTTAATTATCTTTGAATAGTTTGCCTACAATTCCCGCCGAAATCATCTTTAATTGATGTTACATATAAAAGTGCACAAACTTGTGTAATGCGACGTTAAAGAAGATGTAAGATACAACAATTAAATTAAAATTTTTGTCAAATATTTCCCCGAGTGTGATGCATCGCCCGATGTAAACACCGACAACGAATTAATTAATTCTTTTTCCGATTGTTGTTGGGACCCACTTATTTACTTGATATTTTTAAGTTAGTACCGAGGGATAAATAAATAAAATGATTGTGCAAACAACTTACTCATTCTTACTGATCATTCATTATTGCGTCGAAATGCAACTATACTGTAAATAAGTATTAAACTCCCTGTTGTCTACCTTATATTTTAATAGTAATCCTGAAATCTGAATCCCAGATCACACAATTTGTGATATTATTGATTACACGTGAAATGAAAGCACATTGTGTCGCGAATTGTTTAATATTACAGAAAAATATTTCCTGCAATTGCTGCATGTTCTGCTGATTATAAGGAACACATTGTATAATCTTGATCAAACATAAATCTCAATAATCTGGCTAATGGCACATCCAAATTATATAAAAATGCTTGATTAACTTAAATAAAATTAGTTTTCGTTAAAGTAACATAGAGTATAGATTATTCGACACGACATGAAGCTCATAGATTATTATCCATAAATTCAAGCGATGTACGCCATGGCGAGATTTAGTCAATGTTCATCCAATGGCTTGTGTAATCCTTGTGGTGCTGATTTTATTACTCGTGAGGAAAATGGTGTCAAACCAACATATACATTGAATAAAGCTTTAGAGTTTGTAAAAGACATGCCCCGAGTGAGGCTCGAACTCACGACCTCCGCATTATAAGTACGGCGCTCTAACCAACTAAGCTACCAGGGCAATCGTTTCGTCTGTTACATCCATTATTATTACTTTAAAAACAAAAAACCTTAACTCTGCAAAATTTCTGATTAAGTTATAAATTCATTTGGAGCTGCGCACCATACAATAAACATTTGTTCAAATGCAATTGCCGTAGATAGTGTAAGGCTGTGCCATTAAATTTTAAAGAATTGTATCGTAATTAAATTTGGTAAAATCTAATTTGGAATAGCGATATTTATATCAAGATAATTTCTAGAATAATACTTCCTATATTTAGTTGTATATAACAGAACAGACATTACAGATTTGGAGTTAATATTTCATTACTGTGGAGATGCTTTACTCCGTGGAAATTAACTTCTACTCACGCATGTTAATTGGTGAAACTTAATTATCTTTGAATAGTTTGCCTACAATTCCCGCCGAAATCATCTTTAATTGATGTTACATATAAAAGTGCACAAACTTGTGTAATGCGACGTTAAAGAAGATGTAAGATACAACAATTAAATTAAAATTTTTGTCAAATATTTCCCCGAGTGTGATGCATCGCCCGATGTAAACACCGACAACGAATTAATTAATTCTTTTTCCGATTGTTGTTGGGACCCACTTATTTACTTGATATTTTTAAGTTAGTACCGAGGGATAAATAAATAAAATGATTGTGCAAACAACTTACTCATTCTTACTGATCATTCATTATTGCGTCGAAATGCAACTATACTGTAAATAAGTATTAAACTCCCTGTTGTCTACCTTATATTTTAATAGTAATCCTGAAATCTGAATCCCAGATCACACAATTTGTGATATTATTGATTACACGTGAAATGAAAGCACATTGTGTCGCGAATTGTTTAATATTACAGAAAAATATTTCCTGCAATTGCTGCATGTTCTGCTGATTATAAGGAACACATTGTATAATCTTGATCAAACATAAATCTCAATAATCTGGCTAATGGCACATCCAAATTATATAAAAATGCTTGATTAACTTAAATAAAATTAGTTTTCGTTAAAGTAACATAGAGTATAGATTATTCGACACGACATGAAGCTCATAGATTATTATCCATAAATTCAAGCGATGTACGCCATGGCGAGATTTAGTCAATGTTCATCCAATGGCTTGTGTAATCCTTGTGGTGCTGATTTTATTACTCGTGAGGAAAATGGTGTCAAACCAACATATACATTGAATAAAGCTTTAGAGTTTGTAAAAGACATGCCCCGAGTGAGGCTCGAACTCACGACCTCCGCATTATAAGTACGGCGCTCTAACCAACTAAGCTACCAGGGCAATCGTTTCGTCTGTTACATCCATTATTATTACTTTAAAAACAAAAAACCTTAACTCTGCAAAATTTCTGATTAAGTTATAAATTCATTTGGAGCTGCGCACCATACAATAAACATTTGTTCAAATGCAATTGCCGTAGATAGTGTAAGGCTGTGCCATTAAATTTTAAAGAATTGTATCGTAATTAAATTTGGTAAAATCTAATTTGGAATAGCGATATTTATATCAAGATAATTTCTAGAATAATACTTCCTATATTTAGTTGTATATAACAGAACAGACATTACAGATTTGGAGTTAATATTTCATTACTGTGGAGATGCTTTACTCCGTGGAAATTAACTTCTACTCACGCATGTTAATTGGTGAAACTTAATTATCTTTGAATAGTTTGCCTACAATTCCCGCCGAAATCATCTTTAATTGATGTTACATATAAAAGTGCACAAACTTGTGTAATGCGACGTTAAAGAAGATGTAAGATACAACAATTAAATTAAAATTTTTGTCAAATATTTCCCCGAGTGTGATGCATCGCCCGATGTAAACACCGACAACGAATTAATTAATTCTTTTTCCGATTGTTGTTGGGACCCACTTATTTACTTGATATTTTTAAGTTAGTACCGAGGGATAAATAAATAAAATGATTGTGCAAACAACTTACTCATTCTTACTGATCATTCATTATTGCGTCGAAATGCAACTATACTGTAAATAAGTATTAAACTCCCTGTTGTCTACCTTATATTTTAATAGTAATCCTGAAATCTGAATCCCAGATCACACAATTTGTGATATTATTGATTACACGTGAAATGAAAGCACATTGTGTCGCGAATTGTTTAATATTACAGAAAAATATTTCCTGCAATTGCTGCATGTTCTGCTGATTATAAGGAACACATTGTATAATCTTGATCAAACATAAATCTCAATAATCTGGCTAATGGCACATCCAAATTATATAAAAATGCTTGATTAACTTAAATAAAATTAGTTTTCGTTAAAGTAACATAGAGTATAGATTATTCGACACGACATGAAGCTCATAGATTATTATCCATAAATTCAAGCGATGTACGCCATGGCGAGATTTAGTCAATGTTCATCCAATGGCTTGTGTAATCCTTGTGGTGCTGATTTTATTACTCGTGAGGAAAATGGTGTCAAACCAACATATACATTGAATAAAGCTTTAGAGTTTGTAAAAGACATGCCCCGAGTGAGGCTCGAACTCACGACCTCCGCATTATAAGTACGGCGCTCTAACCAACTAAGCTACCAGGGCAATCGTTTGGTCTGTTGCATCCATTATTATTACTTTAAAAACGAAAAACCTTAACTCTGCAAAATTTCTGATTAAGTTATAAATTCATTTGGAGCTGCGCACCATACAATAAACATTTGTTCAAATGCAATTGCCGTAGATAGTGTAAGGCTGTGCCATTAAATTTTAAAGAATTGTATCGTAATTAAATTTGGTAAAATCTAATTTGGAATAGCGATATTTATATCAAGATAATTTCTAGAATAATACTTCCTATATTTAGTTGTATATAACAGAACAGACATTACAGATTTGGAGTTAATATTTCATTACTGTGGAGATGCTTTACTCCGTGGAAATTAACTTCTACTCACGCATGTTAATTGGTGAAACTTAATTATCTTTGAATAGTTTGCCTACAATTCCCGCCGAAATCATCTTTAATTGATGTTACATATAAAAGTGCACAAACTTGTGTAATGCGACGTTAAAGAAGATGTAAGATACAACAATTAAATTAAAATTTTTGTCAAATATTTCCCCGAGTGTGATGCATCGCCCGATGTAAACACCGACAACGAATTAATTAATTCTTTTTCCGATTGTTGTTGGGACCCACTTATTTACTTGATATTTTTAAGTTAGTACCGAGGGATAAATAAATAAAATGATTGTGCAAACAACTTACTCATTCTTACTGATCATTCATTATTGCGTCGAAATGCAACTATACTGTAAATAAGTATTAAACTCCCTGTTGTCTACCTTATATTTTAATAGTAATCCTGAAATCTGAATCCCAGATCACACAATTTGTGATATTATTGATTACACGTGAAATGAAAGCACATTGTGTCGCGAATTGTTTAATATTACAGAAAAATATTTCCTGCAATTGCTGCATGTTCTGCTGATTATAAGGAACACATTGTATAATCTTGATCAAACATAAATCTCAATAATCTGGCTAATGGCACATCCAAATTATATAAAAATGCTTGATTAACTTAAATAAAATTAGTTTTCGTTAAAGTAACATAGAGTATAGATTATTCGACACGACATGAAGCTCATAGATTATTATCCATAAATTCAAGCGATGTACGCCATGGCGAGATTTAGTCAATGTTCATCCAATGGCTTGTGTAATCCTTGTGGTGCTGATTTTATTACTCGTGAGGAAAATGGTGTCAAACCAACATATACATTGAATAAAGCTTTAGAGTTTGTAAAAGACATGCCCCGAGTGAGGCTCGAACTCACGACCTCCGCATTATAAGTACGGCGCTCTAACCAACTAAGCTACCAGGGCAATCGTTTGGGTTGTTGCATCCATTATTATTACTTTAAAAACGAAAAACCTTAACTGCAAAATTTCTGATTAAGTTATACATTCATTTGGAGCTGCGCACCATACAATAAACATTTGTTCAAATGCAATTGCCGTAGATAGCGTAAGGCTGTGCCATTAAATTTTAAAGAATTGTATCGTAATTAAATTTGGTAAAATCTAATTTGGAATAGCGATATTTATATCAAGATAATTTCTAGAATAATACTTCCTATATTTAGTTGTATATAACAGAACAGACATTACAGATTTGGAGTTAATATTTCATTACTGTGGAGATGCTTTACTCCGTGGAAATTAAGTTCTACTCACGCATGTTAATTGGTGAAACTTAATTATCTTTGAATAGTTTGCCTACAATTCCCGCCGAAATCATCTTTAATTGATGTTACATATAAAAGTGCACAAACTTGTGTAATGCGACGTTAAAGAAGATGTAAGATACAACAATTAAATTAAAATTTTTGTCAAATATTTCCCCGAGTGTGATGCATCGCCCGATGTAAACACCGACGACGAATTAATTAATTCTTTTTCCGATTGTTGTTGGGACCCACTTATTTACTTGATATTTTTAAGTTAGTACCGAGGGATAAATAAATAAAATGATTGTGCAAACAACTTACTCATTCTTACTGATCATTCATTATAGCGTCGAAATGCAACTATACTGTAAATAAGTATTAAACTCCCTGTTGTCTACCTTATATTTTAATAGTAATCCTGAAATCTGAATCCCAGATCACACAATTTGTGATATTATTGATTACACGTGAAATGAAAGCACATTGTGTCGCGAATTGTTTAATATTACAGAAAAATATTTCCTGCAATTGCTGCATGTTCTGCTGATTATAAGGAACACATTGTATAATCTTGATCAAACATAAATCTCAATAATCTGGCTAATGGCACATCCAAATTATATAAAAATGCTTGATTAACTTAAATAAAATTAGTTTTCGTTAAAGTAACATAGAGTATAGATTATTCGACACGACATGAAGCTCATAGATTATTATCCATAAATTCAAGCGATGTACGCCATGGCGAGATTTAGTCAATGTTCATCCAATGGCTTGTGTAATCCTTGTGGTGCTGATTTTATTACTCGTGAGGAAAATGGTGTCAAACCAACATATACATTGAATAAAGCTTTAGAGTTTGTAAAAGACATGCCCCGAGTGAGGCTCGAACTCACGACCTCCGCATTATAAGTACGGCGCTCTAACCAACTAAGCTACCAGGGCAATCGTTTGGTCTGTTGCATCCATTATTATTACTTTAAAAACGAAAAACCTTAACTGCAAAATTTCTGATTAAGTTATACATTCATTTGGAGCTGCGCACCATACAATAAACATTTGTTCAAATGCAATTGCCGTAGATAGCGTAAGGCTGTGCCATTAAATTTTAAAGAATTGTATCGTAATTAAATTTGGTAAAATCTAATTTGGAATAGCGATATTTATATCAAGATAATTTCTGGAATAATACTTCCTATATTTAGTTGTATATAACAGAACAGACATTACAGATTTGGAGTTAATATTTCATTACTGTGGAGATGCTTTACTCCGTGGAAATTAACTTCTACTCACGCATGTTAATTGGTGAAACTTAATTATCTTTGAAAAGTTTGCCTACAATTCCCGCCGAAATCATCTTTAATTGATGTTACATATAAAAGTGCACAAACTTGTGTAATGCGACGTTAAAGAAGATGTAAGATACAACAATTAAATTAAAATTTTTGTCAAATATTTCCCCGAGTGTGATGCATCGCCCGATGTAAACACCGACAACGAATTAATTAATTCTTTTTCCGATTGTTGTTGGGACCCACTTATTTACTTGATATTTTTAAGTTAGTACCGAGGGATAAATAAATAAAATGATTGTGCAAACAACTTACTAATTCTTACTGATCATTCATTATAGCGTCGAAATGCAACTATACTGTAAATAAGTATTAAACTCCCTGTTGTCTACCTTCTATTTTAATAGTAATCCTGAAATCTGAATCCCAGATCACACAATTTGTGATATTATTGATTACACGTGAAATGAAAGCACATTGTGTTGCGAATTGTTTAATATTACAGAAAAATATTTCCTGCAATTGCTGCATGTTCTGCTGATTATAAGGAACACATTGTATAATCTTGATCAAACATAAATCTCAATAATCTGGCTAATGGCACATCCAAATTATATAAAAATGCTTGATTAACTTAAATAAAATTAGTTTTCGTTAAAGTAACATAGAGTATAGATTATTCGACACGACATGAAGCTCATAGATTATTATCCATAAATTCAAGCGATGTACGCCATGGCGAGATTTAGTCATTGTTCATCCAATGGCTTGTGTAATCCTTGTGGTGCTGATTTTATTACTCGTGAGGAAAATGGTGTCAAACCAACATATACATTGAATAAAGCTTTAGAGTTTGTAAAAGACATTCCCCGAGTGAGGCTCAAACTTAGAACATCCGCATTATAAGTACGGCGCTCTGACCAACTAAGCTACCAGGGCAATTGTTTGTGTTGTTGCATCCATTATTATTATTTTTAAAAAAAACCTTAACTGCAAAATTTCTGATTAAGTTATACATTCATTTCGAGCTGCGCACCATACAATAAACATTTGTTCAAATGCAATTGCGTATAGCGCGTAAAGCTATGCCATTACATTTTAAAGTATAGTATCGTAATTAAATTTGGTAAAATCTAATTTCCAATAGCGATATTTATATCAAGATAATTTCTGGAATAATACTTCCTATATTTAGTTGCATATAACAGAACACACATTACAGATTGGGAGTTAATAATTCATTACTGAGGAGATGCTTTACTCCGTGGAAATTAAGTTGTACTCACGCATGATAATTGGAGAAACTTAATTATCTTTGAATAGTTTGCCTACAATTCCCGCCGAAATCATCTTTAATTGATGTTACATATAAAAGTGCACAAACTTGTGTAATGCGACGTTAAAGAAGATGTAAGATACAACAATTAAATTAAAATTTTTGTCAAATATTTCCCCGAGTGTGATGCATCGCCCGATGTAAACACCGACAACGAATTAATTAATTCTTTTTCCGATTGTTGTTGGGACCCACTTATTTACTTGATATTTTTAAGTTAGTACCGAGGGATAAATAAATAAAATGATTGTGCAAACAACTTACTCATTCTTACTGATCATTCATTATTGCGTCGAAATGCAACTATACTGTAAATAAGTATTAAACTCCCTGTTGTCTACCTTATATTTTAATAGTAATCCTGAAATCTGAATCCCAGATCACACAATTTGTGATATTATTGATTACACGTGAAATGAAAGCACATTTTGTCGCGAATTGTTTAATATTACAGAAAAATATTTCCTGCAATTGCTGCATGTTCTGCTGATTATAAGGAACACATTGTATAATCTTGATCAAACATAAATCTCAATAATCTGGCTAATGGCACATCCAAATTATATAAAAATGCTTGATTAACTTAAATAAAATTAGTTTTCGTTAAAGTAACATAGAGTATAGATTATTCGACACGACATGAGGCTCATAGATTATTATCCATAAATTCAAGCGATGTACGCCATGGCGAGATTTAGTCATTGTTCATCCAATGGCTTGTGTAATCCTTGTGGTGCTGATTTTATTACTCGTGAGGAAAATGGTGTAAACTTCTTGCCCGAGTAAAGTTGGATTTCACGACCTCCCCTTTATGATTACGACGCTCTTATCAACTATTATACAGGGAATCGCTTTGTACGGTTTCTGCTACTATTTTAAAACGATTAAATTCTAACTCATCACAATTTATGATTCCGTTATTTATGCATTTTTAGATGTGTGTCCTATAATAAATATCGCTTTAAATGTAATTTTCGTAGAAAACGTAGCGCTGTGCAATTAAATTTAGAACTTTGAATTATAATTAAATTTGTAAACTTCAATTTCTTATGTCGATATTTATCTAAAGCTAATTTCGAGAATAAGACTTGCGATATAACGTTGGACATGACATAGCTCGAATTGTAGATTCACAGATTATTGCTTTTGCCGGACGACAATATATTGTCTTTTCACATGTTGAAATGGCAAACTTATCTATCATTGTTCAATTTTAATTACACATTTTGTCATATATTTGCCTACGAAGTGTTGCGTTTTCCAATATAAACACCGACGACGAATTAATTTTTTCTTTAGCCGATTTTAGTTCGGGCTAACTTATTTAATTGATAGTTTTAATTTAGTATCGAACGACAAAAAATAACATGGTCGTGCCAGCAAGTTACTCAGTCTTACTGATAGTTCATAATAGCTTCGAAATTGAACACGACAGTAAATCGAAATTAAACTCCTTTTTCTCTACATTATTTTCGATTGGTAATGTGCAAATTTGGTTCAAAAAGAGGAAGCACTATTTGAACTGTTTATTTGAAGAATAAACAGGCAGTGACTTCTCAGAGGCCTAATACAAAATTCGTAATTTTAAATACAACAAAACGCCTGTTAAGTATAAGTGTCTCCTAATCGAACAGTCCAACATTATTTATTTATACAAATGTAATAGCTGCGCATTGCGCAAAGCATGCCTGGTTGGCCACTTGCAAAAGAAGTAAATAAAAAAACATTTGTGTAAAAACACATCTGGCATAGAACAGCTGGCTTCCGCGATAGGTGATCACATTGTTTATAAATATCACATTCAAAATCATTCGGATTTCCAGGTTGTTTTGAAAGAAAGAAATTCGAAAAAGTATTACACACACCGGAGGCTGTGGTATGGAAAATCCTTCAACTTCAGTTAAATAAATAAAAGAAGTTTCATACATAATTTGAATATAGATTGATGAATTGTATATATATATATATATATATATATATATATATATATATATATGTGTGTGTGTGTGTGTGCACGCACGCGTTTGCTTTCTTTAGCATGTACGTTTCCCGCTTGCTGTTATTGTTGTATTATGTATGTGCTTGATCAAATCTTATCTCCGTTGCTTTTCAAGAACATTTTTACATTAAGTACCAGATATTACAGACGAATTTAGTTTCATCAAAATGTCAATAGCCTTTTCGAACTGTTTTATATATAATGCTCTATATCAAATTTATTTAACCGTCCATGATTTGTCCATCAGTTCAAATTACAAATGCATAAAAATGGCTGAACTTCAATTTATACAATCTCTTTCCTATATCTTCTGTGCATTTCTTTGGATCAAAGAGCGAATAATTATAGGAGTGTCATGACTATTTAATAACAGAATATTTATGATGTGGAATGTCCATTCTATTAGGGCTAATATTTTCGAGAACCATAGTTTAAAGCTAATACATTTAGTATGCATTGAAATAAACTAACGCTGACGGCATATACACATTTAAAATGAAAGAAAAGTAAAAATGCATAGGTGTAGTCATCTTTTTGGATCCTAATTGTTCAATACTTTTGTTTCATATTCATTAAAATTGGGATCTTGCAATTCATGAGTAAACTTCTAACAGCGTTAATCATTTTGTCATTCAAAATTTTGTAATAAATTTAGAAGTACGTGTAGTATATTTCATAAAATTCAAAGCAGTTACAAATTGTAACAAAATATGTTATGTTCGCTCAGTTGGTACAAGAACTCTGATATCGGTTATTCAAATTCAGCATTAAGACGTGTATCTCTTTTAAATTTTGTATAAGATACATTTGACACAAAAACTCTTGTCTGACTTTCTGATATTGAAATCTTTTATTGAAGCGTAACTTCCTGTAAAAAAGTACCATCTCTGAAAGAAAGCAAAGCTACATTATAAAAACTATAATCAATTACTTTATTGAAAAAATATAATAAACTACATTCTTTGTTTATCTTACTTTCTATTATCACCAACAAACATAGCTAATTGAATTCATGTACTTGCTTAATTTTTTTAGAAATTAAACTTTTGGCCAATTCAGCTAAATTTTTTCATATCCATTTTAGTAATAAAATGTTTGCAAGGAATTAATTTTTAGTAATTACTAGCAGACAAATTAAATATGTAAAAGAATAAGTCTACATACAAATAGAATATTCACCATCATCACCAGTTAAATAAGCACCTGTTAATGATTACTCCAATACGTTTCTGCCCATGTACATGCGTGTATTGTACATTAGTTCATATTAGTTGATCTGCAAGAAAGACGATACGTTTTTAAGGCAAAATGAAAGTTACAAGTTATTTTAAAACAAAATGTTAATTATTCATCAGGCAATGCTCAGATTCTCTTTGAGACTACACGTGTGTTTACCAGATATTTATTTTAGGATAATTAGTTTGAAAAAAAACTATGATGACCCGTTATTTAATTAAAAGTTTCACGTATAATTAACGATTTATAAAATGTAGCAATTTAAGCCTTCGTTGAATGCAATAAAATGACTAAAATTAATTGATCGATTACCAAACTTCACTTTTACTATCTCCGTGTGAATTATCTGGCATTCGTTTGTTTGAAATGCGAAGATAATACTAAAAAATATTTCTTTTGTTGAACAAAGTATGTTATTTTGTCCATTGAAATGATATAAGAATAATACATTATTCGACATCATTAAAACTTTTTAATATCGTTTATCATATTTATACTATAAAAATGGCACATCTGGTAGTATTACTTTAGATGAAATTTTTTATACTGTTGTGAAATATAAATATCCTACTGAATTTATCGTCCAATATTTCTACCGTTTATGACCAGTAATATTATGAATATTAAGCACAGAAAGTGTTTGAACATGAGATTACAACTTTTCTTCATGCTTGAATTTGTTTAAATTTCTGACCCGACTAGGGCCTAATATATAAATTCAAGTATGCTAGATCAATGCGACACAGAATATTTAATTATATCACTGATTATTTGTTAAGAAAGAAAAAACGCGTCACTTGAGGAGCGTTGGTCTATTAAAATTAATCCGTAGGATACCGAAGGTAATAAATTTATAAAGCCATAGATACACCATCATTGAGAAACTTCTTGTCAACTATAAAATCAATGAAATGTTGCCTCACGAATCAACACTGTAAACTCCAGAACCGAGAGATCCCTACCTTCAGAGTATCGTTAGAGTTATAGCAGATACTCTTTCAAAACTTTAAAAAGTAAAAATGAATCATTTATATAATGCAAAAAAATTCCAATAAAGGGAAGTTACAAAGAATAATATGAACAATGCATGAGTCCACTAAATTTCAGTTACTGTTAAAGCTTGCACAGTTTAAAGTATAGTAATGGAAAACTACATACATAACCATGGCATAGATCAAATGCTGCATTCTATGAACGCTAGGACTGCTTTCGAAGTTGTACGCATTGTTTAGTTCAAATTGACGTTCTACATGTATGTAAAATGTGTACGATATTATAGCAAAACTCCGATTTCCCCATAAAAATGGTGTTTACGTATGATCATAGATCAGGCTAGTCAACAGCAATTTTGTGTTAAAAGAAGCATTAAATGGTGTTGATGAAAAAATTTCATCTACAAAAATAAAAGTTGAACTTAACATACAAATTTAATATTCGCATATTTATCCAAGAGTAGCGTAGTATAAGCGTGTACTTCATGCAAAAGAACTCAGTCAGCACATGCGAACCAGCGAAGGTAGCTAGAATTCTATCGTGCTTATGTTGGCGTGTCATTCGTACTTTCAAAAAAGGTAGTCGCACCAATCGCTTTAATGATATTAAATTTTTGAAATCATGCGTGTGAATACAGCCTTTAACGGCTTTCGCTGACGGAATAGAAAGGATCGTCTGATATTGTACCACCCCTCATTGAGAGTTATATATTATCGTCGACTTTATTTACTCTTCGATGAGTCTTGAAAATATTTTTTATTCTCCAAATATGCAAAAGAAGCCTTCAACAATGTGGGCCCCGATTTCAGGCCTACCCGCAATCGCATGTTTTGCATGTCTACCTTGCATAAATTAGATGCTATAGCAACAGATTTTATATTGCTTGTCAGACGATTTAGCATAGAATCTTTGTAATTTGTACCGATTATTTTCATTTATGGGCAATAAAAGAGCACAAAGTCGCCTATTTCCAACAAAGATGAATCAATATTGCTCAAAATAATTCTATTCTTAGATGGAATAAAAAGAGAGGCTGAGGAAAAGCATTTTCCTGGTGATTTGCTTTCAATTTTTTCATCTTTTAGTTGGTCAGCCTCCCAAAGTGCATAAACACTATCTGCAAAATAACTGTATATTGAAGGTGCCATAAAACGCATTCGCCTCTTCTTCAGTTGTTCTTTGTCATGCCACATGCAAGCCAAGAATTAGGCTTCAGCTTTGATATGACAAGCGAAGCGATCACTATAACTGTAATGCCAATGTCACAATAGCCAACATGACACAGCCTCACGGCTATGAACACCTTGTGAGTAAATATGTCCATTCATATTCCGCTGGCGAGTCCTGAAATCACATGTTATGTTTTCATTGAGGTCAAAATGATGATCTATTTATTTAAATTAAGGCTGTGAGCCTGATATAAATACCAGTCCCATTATATGCATACTTTGGGAACTTCACGTGCTGTTCATAATTCGGCGCTGACACTGCTCGAACCTAGGCACATCTGCTTCGGAATCTGTTGCTCTAAACATTGAGTTACCCTACCGCATGCAACACGAAATTTTCACTTATATACTAACTATATATATATACCAACCTAAATTTTTATTTGACCACCCCAAATCTGTTATTGTACAACAGACAACACGCTACCTGAGGAAGTGTTATTGAATTAAACAATGTTCGTTTGATCAAATTGATGATCTAGTTAGTATATTTTCTTTAAAGTTCATTACATATTTCCTGTTATACCGAAGATTCTTTGACACAGAAATAGATGCTTCAAATACCAACTACACAACTCAAATAGCATAGCGTTTAAAAAATATAGATATAAAAAAGACTAATCCATATGCCACAACAATTAATAAAGAGATGATATTAAAGTTCTTTTATCAGCATATGCTTATTCAATTTCATGTTTTTCTTTATGTATAGGATTGCTCCACTAAAATGTTTTATGCAAATAATTATTTGCCAAATTGTGTGCAAAAAATTCTGCTTTAGTATAAGTAGTCTTAAATGCATACATGCAATTTCATATCTGCGTGTTCATTATAGTCATAAACAATTATTTACATCCAGAGTTATGCTATACTTGTCATTAGAAATTTTAAAGAAAATGTATACCTTATTTAGTTGACAGTTTGAGCAATTCAAGCGAGACCAATCTGTTTAAATAGAACAAAGAGTTATCATTGTTAAAAGTACTATAGTTTCTTTATTCTAATTCTTAAAGTCTTCTGACTAAAAAGTTTACGTAAAAGTTGTTTGAAATTTAAATGAAACCAATCAATGAATTTGAAGAAAAAGGGTGAAATGCAGTGTGATCAACATGTATAGCCAAACATCAGACCGGACTTTGCAATCAGGATTTTTTAGGAATGGAAGAAAAGAACAAAGACACCTTTATCAATAAAGCAATTCTTTTCACGCAAAACTTAATATAATGAATTTAAAATTTTCATTGATAAATAAATCATATATGGAACTATAAATTTTTTATAAAGCAGATATATAAAACACAGTTTTATAAGTTTACTTCCTCTTCGCCAGAACACAACTCGACATGATTACCTGGTTTATACTTAAAAATGTATATACTTAATGAATCAGGTGTTTATATCAAGTTTGAAAACCTGATTATAGTAATTGATTTCATCGCCCGCGCAAACAATATCCGTTTAATTATATAAATGTTCATTTCAATACCACTTCCGCATGTAGTGTGGTGTCTGTTCAGTAATGACAGATTTGGGATGGTTAGTTGGAACTTTGAGTGTAAATAGATGCCATATGAGCTCCACCTAAAGGAAATATAGACTAACCAAGTTACATTAGTTGGTATATAACTGACAATTGTGTGTAGTGCAGTGTGCGGTAGGGTGACTCAGTGGTTAGAGTACCAGATTCCAAAGCAGACGGGCCTAGGTTCGAGCCCTGCCCGCAGCAAATTCTGGCCAGTACGTGATGAGTTCCCAATAAGGACGAAACCGTTCTACTGGATGAATTGCCTATTCTACACTATACAATACTTAGTTTATACTGGCAAAATTTATGTACATAATGGGTCAGGTGTTTATATCAAGATCGCACCTTCCTTACAGTAATTGTTGTCACCGCCTGCGCAACCAATTTTGGTTTAATAATATCTGTTTTTTTATATAGTCAAATTTTGGAAAGTTAAAGAGATAAAGTGGTATTTAATCCACATTATACAATTACAAGAAGTGGAAATGGTACATTTTGAAAACTACATAAACGCACGCACAAACACAAGCGGTTCACCGATTTATATTTAAATTAAGCACGAACTTCTGGTTATTTGACTGAGGATTACGCATATTGCATAGAACAGCCTCAGCTGTGCGTACATTATTTTACATGTTTTTTCTTTGAAGAAGACTTTGGAAACCGCCTGATTTGAAGTATGATTTTTACAAACAATGTGTTCAGCTATTTCTTAAACATTCTCCAGTACGTCAGTTCTGTGTGGTCTAAAACGTTATTCAATTCACTTCCTTAGCATTCGGCTGGTCCGGCCCACATAGCGCACAACGGCAACTACGGCTTTTGTATAAATAATCAATGTTGGACCGTTCGATTGCATGGAGATTATCCTTTACACTTAAGTTGAGCAAGCTCTTTTTCTTTAAAAAAAAACATGAACTTTCTATTAAGCATCCGAGAAGTCACTGCATTTCAATTCATTGAGTGAACATTTCGGATGGGACGCCCAATTAAAAGCCAAGAAGACATATATTGCCTTTTGGGTAGATACAGCTTCATTGGATTTTGATCGCTTTTTATTTAGAACAACGCCAATTCGTCACACTGAAATTTTTCAGAGCAGATTTTCTTCCATTTTTAGGATAAGTTTCGTATAAAATTGCTTTTTTGGGAAATTGGGACAGCGCTGTGATAATAGATGTACTGTTTTCAATATATTTTCCTCTCTAGACTGTCTTCTTCCTGTCTCAATAGCAAAGCGCCAAGAAATGATAGTACGTTAGACTGAGGGTTTTCGCGCTCGTAAGTAAACTGTGTATGATTGCTCACCTTGTTAAAATCATTAAACGTGTTATTTTGTCCGAAATATTCATTTATGATTATGAAGGGCTCACCAATATACCTCAGACTTGTATGAAAGTGTTTTTCAATATATTGTTCTGATTTTTATGTTTCCGGATAGAATCAGTGGGCATCAGTTAATAGACTTTCTAACGGACTGCCCATCGCCACGACATCGACTTCCTTGAAATATTGACATTTGAGGGTGAATTCTACATCTTTAGTGCACATATTGAGGAGAAAGTTGCGATGACTTGTTGGTATGTGGAATAATGCATGGTTACTCTCGATGAAGGCACATAGAAAATCGATGGTCTTATTAACAGATAAACTTGTGGATGGTTTTTTTTTAAACCGAAAATCATTTTTAATCTTGATATTGTACGATATTATATTATTTATAAATAAAAAGTATTTCAAACACAATTCTTTCACATTACAATGTTTACAGATTGTAGAATTGCTTTTTGTTCGCCGGCCAGTTAGTGCTATGAAGTATCGATCATTGAGATTATGGGACATAATGACAGGAAATGCCGGCTGCACAATTTCTATGCAGTCACGAACATTAACTGTTTGCAGCTTTCGACACATATACATATATAGGCAACACAATTTAACAATAATTGATTGCGCGGGTGGTGGTAACAGTACTTTAAATCAAGTTTGCGAGCTTGAAGTAAACACCAATCCCATTGTATTTAACCAGTCGTCGAACAACATAACAAAACTACCGCCAGCCGCAACGCACTGACGCGTTTCGACCTTCATGATCATCATCAGAGTACGACGGCAAACTGACTATCGAGGATCAAACCGCATTGAATATATATGGAAATCAAATTTATATATGCGGCTCTCACCTTTAGTAGTCTCGCAGGATCATCATGGAAGGTCGAAGCCGCCGTCTGCAAGCGTTTAACATTCAATACTTGGTCGCTCTAATAATTAATGTTTACCAACTCGCAATCATTATTGTTAATTGACAGTTAGTTGCTTGCTACGGTTATATATAGTGCAAGTTTTACATTTTATACATTCTGGCTGCGCGTGTGCTCACCGGTTTTACCTGCGTGAGGCGAATTATTATGTTATCGATTTCATTATAATTTGCATTGTTGGATCTTTGTTGGGTTACTACACACGCGTTTTTTAATCACACGTCATATTAAATCCTCAGCAGTATCCGATCTTAATTTTAGTTACTTGACACGGTTTGAATATTTTTTCAGTTGATTTACACAATCATTGGTATGTATAAGAAAAATACCTGAGATTTTTTTCTGGCTTCAATAATCTATTTTCGATGATGTGCCTCAATACTTTGAGTTCTTCTATGCGCGCCCTATTTATTATTAAATTGAACCACCTGTGTCTCACGTTACAGTGATAATAGGCAACACCTAGTTCAGATAGAAGAAGTGACTAAAATTTATCTTCTTTTGGAATTCCCGATATAGCATTGTCATATAATCTCCAGTGTCGTTTTTGTTCATCTCTCTGTCATTTGGTTCTTTTCGTTAGGTAATACATAAAATTTTTGGTAAAAGCGATACGACTTCTTACTTTTTAATTTAAAATTAAACTAGCATATGTAAAAATGGACGTGTCAGAGTTCACTTAAACTGCGTTGGGGTCATGTTCACTATCAAATAAATCTTAGTTTATCTTCTTAATTTCTCTGTCAACTGCATTCATAACCAGGGAATTAACAGCACTTTTGAACAAATAAAGCTCTCGTAGATGAAGAATACTGATTCGAAGTTACGACGATGATATCTGGTTGCCCACATTGCCAAAAAACTGGTTCTAAGTTTCTGTTTCATTCATTGGTAGTCGTCTTTAAATTTTCTTAATGGAGTATGTCGAAGCTGGACGGAAACTTTGTGAAATCTTCAAGCAAATTGCTCATTTTTTGATGTACCATAAATAAAATCATTTTCTTTCACACGTCTGCACTTAAACGAAACTAAACGATTGATCTCTCGACGTGGCAATCGTGTCCCACGGCACTTAATGCCTCTTATAATTTCACTTCAGCTATTTTTGATAATTTTTAATTTTTATTGAGAAATAAATTATGCATGGAAGTATATATTTATGGTAAAGCAGGTATGTACAACAAAGTTACTGATAAATTATAATAATTAAAATTATTTTGTGCTTATTGATTGCCAATATAACAAATTACTTACAGGAAAGAACTAAAATAAAAGAAAAAATTTCATATTCAAATTGTAAATAAAAGAAATCTCATTATTTAAATAAAGTCTGAAAAATGAAGCACTAAAATATTAATTTATACCATTGGTAACTCATTTTAATTACTGACACAGTAAATAAGCACCAATTCAAATTTTATTTTACTTAGTTTATTAATCGATATTTTTGTTAACTGTAAACATTTCTCATGCTTAAGAGCATTTTCTACTTTTTCTAATACGAATGAAAGTTTAAACTTAAAACATTTCGGTATAAAATAAAATTTTAGACATTTATTAAGGAACGAGGTATTTTCCCATTGCCTAATAATCTGCATCTTCTTCATTTTATACTGATTCATAACTGTAACGCATGTGGCATCATATTTTTTGGTCATATATTTATTGAATGATTGCGCATCAAAATTATAACTCAAAAATATGTATTGTGTGAAATAAAGAGCGAAACAATACAATCGCTGTAAATACCAATCCCATATTATATACATTTGGCAATATAAACTATGCGCTGTGTAATGCAATAAAGGTAATTCATCAAGCAGACTGATTTCGTCCTTATTGGCGAAACTCAAATACTGCCCAGAATTTGCCGCGGATAGGGCTCAAACCTGGGAACGGCTGCTTCGGAGACTATAACTCTAACCACTCAGACACCTCTTTCAGCAAACAATTCTGGATAGTACTTCAGTGTTCCCAATAAGGACGAAACCAGTCTTTTTGATGAATTAAATTTGCTGCATTACACAGTACCTCGTTCATGTTGAAAAATTTATATATTATGGGATTGATGTTTGAATCAAGCTCGAAACATTGTTTTAACTAATTATCACCGCCCGCGCAACCAGTCATCATTTAATCGCTGTAAATTCAAGTACGACACCTATAGAGTATATTAATTGCTTGGGTGTTCTTAATCAACTGCGATTTTTAAAGCATAATATCGTCGGGCAACAGCAACCTTTGGATGTATATCCTATTGAATTTTGTTATAAGCATGATCACACCGTGACTTGAGCAGTCACGTCTCTGATATATCTTGGTATATTTATTGAGAGCATTTTTGGTCAAGGATATACTACAGAAATTTTTGAATTTAACTAAAGACAGACACGATCACATCTCTCTCTCTCTCTCGCTCTCTCTCTCTCTCTGTGTGTGTGTGTGTACATATATACATATATTTACATTTAAACCGAAATATGGTCATATATATGCATGGTAAAGGAATAGTAAATTAAAAAGGTAAATTCTCTTGCACTTGCTCCCCAGTCACTGTGAATTTATTAGGGCTATCGACAGATGGGGATCAACAACCAATTATTAAATATTTATTCTATTATCTTGACTGGCCGATTTATAAATTAATGGTGTAAAACGTATAAAACATTTCTGGCAAAAATTTTAATGGCGTGCAACTTTTGAAACTGAGCAGTTCTATAATCTAATTTTATTAATTATTATTGGCTGACGTGAGAGGTTGCTAAACACATTGTCTAGTGGATTGTTCAACCCAAGTGTGAATCCCATCTCTAGATGAACAACCTCCACTGTCCAATGAAACATGAGGTTAGTTGTTTTTTTACGCTTTCTGTGTTACCATTTCTGTGATTATTAAAGGAACTCTGAAGATGACCATGGAAATCAATGGTCAAAACCTCAGAATAACGAAAATGAGATTAATAACCATTAAAATAGAAAAAAATTTCATATTCAAAAAATCTGTGCTGACGGGAGATTCTTTGCGTTTAAATAAAAATTACAACCAAACCATGTGTCCATTTGATACTCTGGACGTTTTTAATATTGGAACATGACGTTGTCTGCTTTTTGATGTCTAACATTTTGATATCTCATTTCCGATCTCGTTATCAGTAATTTCATTATGCAAAGTACGCTTTCGTGCACATATTATGACAATTGTAATATTTTCGTTCTGAACTGATCTATTTAAATTTATTTTAAAGCATAACTAGTCAGAGCAATTAAGAAAAACTCTTAAAGGTTGGGATAACACTAAATATTGGACAATCAATAACTATTTAACAAAATGTACATAAACACACTATTAATTCCGTTGTCCAATGTGGATATATTAATTCCATTTTCCTTAACGTTAATGTTCTCATTTAATGGATGACTCCCTTCCGAGTGAACTTTCTTTACTTCCTCTCTCAATAATGCAAGTTGCTGCAGGAGTTCAGCAACTATATCTCCCATTTAAAAATCAGATATCATATTCAAACGAGGAATGAGCTTTTATTTCATGAATTTATAGCCTCATCGCATAACTCTTCTATACAATAATTCTCAATAAACGTTATGGGCTCATAAAAAGTCATGCCTGGCACGACGGCCAAAATATAGTGATTACTTTTGTTAAATAGAAAGTTCATTAGACGTAAATCACACAAAGTTGAATTCTTGTAGTCAGTTAATTTTAGTAAAAGAAACAACGTAATAGTTGTTATACATCATCTGTATACGCCATTAAGACTATTAATTTATGAGTTTATTAAATAGCTTAAGCAAAATGTATACATATAGTCTAAATGTTAAGCAGGAAAACATAATTAAACAGTTTCTAACGCATTTATGCTCCTACGCTATCTGTTTATTTGTCCTACCATTTACTCAATGATATGTATCTACACAAATATAACAACGTTTGCACCAGGCAGTTGGCTATGTCTAGCTTAACTACCTTCCTTCTCTTCGAAAACGAATGCTGATACGCCTTAATGTGCTGCTTCTGTTTTCAACCATGATTCGTCACCCCAAATTTAGTCAGACTAGATAAACTAGTATAAAACAAGATTTTAACGAAGAAAGGATGATACGCCTGCAGGCATCAGTTTGGCAACAACGTGCTTAGGCCGCAAAGCCTTCTACAATTTTTTTTACATGACACGAACAAATAACTGAGTTCATCTTGTTTTCAGATGACGAACAAAATCCCGATTTTATTTACCGAAAAATGACCTCTCATGCATTGGCCCCAAAAACATAAACTGATGTTGCATTAATTGCATTTATTAGTGGAAAGAATAAAATTAACTACGAATTTAATAAAATACTGAAGTTTACGAATAGCTTCCTTCATGTAAACTACCATTTAAATGTATACGGTCGAGTTTATCTCGGTCTTTCATATTATATAAATATCCTACCATTATATATTATATATGATACTGTTTTTTCTTTATTTTATTCGTCATCTTTTGAATATGGACTGACCAATCTGGCAATGTTTGAACAATAGCAGCAAACTGTTGATAATTTATATTGAAAAGACACAAAACTGATGTGATGCAAATACTGTGCAGACCAGATTGGCTTATGGTCGATTTTGCTATTTAAATTAACTTTAGTATCTTCCCTTAGTAGGACATCTAATTCAAGCAGATAATCAACCTTCTCATGCCTTGACGTGAAACTTATAGTCATATGCGTTTTATTGAAAGATTTGTCAGTCCATGTTCAAAAGGTGACGAATATAATAAAGAAAAAGCAATTCAATATCAAATGGCTATATACAACAATTAACAGAGTTAATTCTTAAATAGGGCAAAATCAAAATATGCAGACGTATATAGGACCAGAAAAGAAAGCAATTTACCCAAACATCCCATTTAAGAGCGATGCTGTTTCCCGCACAGCGCAGTAAAGAGTCGAAGCTACATTTACACGCACATTTAATATAGGTAAATTACGAGTTTAATTT
This sequence comes from Eudiplozoon nipponicum, assembly GCA_029291075.1. Lineage (NCBI taxonomy): Eukaryota > Metazoa > Platyhelminthes > Monogenea > Mazocraeidea > Diplozoidae > Eudiplozoon > Eudiplozoon nipponicum. The sequence continues at coordinate 95,092 of JAQBSW010001392.1, read as the reverse complement.
AAGTAAACACGCTTGCATTTATTAGAAATTAATGAAAGACAGCCGTTGATTGTGACCTCAAAATTATTTACAAATATACATAAGCAAGCTGTCGATAATATTACGCAGACCGACCGATCAGACGTTTATCTACTCGAATGGACACACGCAGCAATATAAAGGCCAGTTTTAAATCAAATAGTGAATACACGTCTGCAATTGCGCAAATGTCTTTGAAACGCCGCACGTTTGCTCTCAAACGTAGCCCTTTAAGATAATTACCAAATTTTACAACAGAAAGGAGTTATCCACATGAAGATTTATGGATATAAATTTTCAAAAGCAGAAAATGTATGTTCGGGCATTGAGTTTGAACTGGTGTTGATGCACACAGTTGATTGGTTGTTTCCTCAATTCACACTTCCTCCACGTTTGCATATTTCTATTTTTTGGCCCTTCATTATATATATATATATATATATATATATATATATATATATATATAAAGAGATGTTCCTTTACATAAACTAGAAAAGAATATGAGAACGAAACGGTTCTTGTATCTGATAAAATTTCTCCTCCTTTTTGCAAATTGAAAGGGTACTGTGAATAATATTAAGGCCTGCATTATTAAAGATTTAACTTTTACTTGGTAAAACACAAACACAGACAAGTAATGACATGTGATACAGTGTGCCGACATAGCAAAAATTAACTGTTAATGTATAAGAAACCGACATTTTCTGTGCTCTATTTGGCTTGCGTTTAATCGCAAGCACAACTTAATTTTACCTACAGTAAATCTTTTTCCCAGAATTTTTGTTTCACATAAGCACGACTTTTGTTTGTGACATAAGCACTGAAATCATTTTTGTTCATCAGGCTGATTTATTTATGCCTCTAATAAGCACTTGTAATTATTAACATGTTAAATATAAGTTTGAGTATCATAAATTCTGTTCTGACTTCCCGGAACATATCGTAGAAAATTATAATGTAGACGAATATAACAAAATCACGTAGCCTACAGGCCAGGAAATACTTGCTAGATTGCTAAAAACTGTGTCGGCCTATTGTAAATGGCAACCGCGCCAGAATATTTCTGTGATGTGTGTTAGATTTGTGAGCGTGAGACAGGTGCTGAACAGTAACTCGAATCTTGAACCCATCTTTGCAAGCTATGCATATTTTCCGAATTTATTTTGTTGTGATTTATTAAAATACTGAATTAGTCAATGAATTAATCCCGTGAAATCTATAAAAATAACTTGAATTATCTTCCGGGAGTACGAAGTTCTTTTCAAGAATGGGACTATTACATTTGTATGCGCACTAGTTTCATTTTATCTCAGCAACAATTGTCCAGATAAAAGGTCCCGTTGGGGTCAACTTATCGACAAGCAAATAATTTGCTGTTGACTACGCTCAATTTCTTCGCGCGTGTTCGTTTTCGGGAAATCTGTCAACTTTTCACGGATGAATTATTATGCACAAGCTAATGGTTCAACAAGTACACATCTCGAATTCAAGGTTGTGTGTATGCTAGAATCATTCTATGAGGTCGTCAAACAAGCATTAGCATAATACCCATGACTCACTCACTTTGAGTAGAAATCACATGACTTGAACTGATGTCAAACAACGCGCCTTGATGCCAACAGTCCATAATTGTAACGTCTACAAGATCCCATTCCCTAATCGTATCGTGCACAGTATCCCAGTCACTCAACTTATCGCCAGGACCACATCCAACACAGGCCATCAAGCTAGAAAAGCTGTAAGTACTCCATCAACAGCTCAGCGTTGTCCAGTGGTCAATCCAGAGGCTTGATGCATGAAACATTGTACATTGGGACATGCTACCAGAAATTTTATGCATACTTGACGAGTTGATATTTTATGGGAAATTTCCTGATGGCCCAAGAATGAAGCTTTGACACACATGAAGAAATAAACAGTGAAAGTAATGCTGGAATGTATTACATCTGTTAGTCAAAAAACCGCGTCGTTAATTGTTTTATTGATCCATTCTGGCGGATAGCGTTTTTGGTATACACTGATGCTAGCATATCTTCAATAACTCAAATTTTCCCTGAAAAATGCAGCACAGATATACAGTTCAAGTCCGCCAACTACCAGCCAATCAAAACAAATGGCTAAGCAAATCTCAGAGCTTTACTGTTTGCGTTGTGTATTCCTGTCGACGTTTGTCATCAGGGACGTGCCGTGTTTTATATTAGGCCTAGATTTCCTGGAGAAGTGTGAAATTATAATTGATATAGCCCAAGGTACCTTAATGGATTCGCTTACTAATTTAATTGTGTGTACCCTTGTTTGTAGTGCCTATCGTCTAGTTTTTTTCATACAGGTGCAGTAAATCATTCTAATCCGCTTATCCACGAGTACGTGAAATCGTAAACAGCTTATCAAAGATTAAAACCATTAACATACCGGATTCCATCAGTACAAATACACTGATTACGCGACACAATAAAGCAAATACAGGGTGATTGAAACGGTATGTGTTCGCAATCAATTAGAGGACACTATACCCTGGTTTATATTTCAAAATCCGTGGACACATGAGAACAAGTTTATAGTCGAGTAGACGCAATAGAGTTTATTCTGAAGCCAAAGTACACCAGTCTCAACCAATAATTAAGTGAGGTCACATATGTTTTGTTATCGACTACAACTGAGGCTATAAATATGTTTCCATTGATCGGTGGAAGCCTGCATTTGAGTTCTGTATTCGTACTCAAAACGTAACGATCTGAAACAAGTGTCGTTAACATGTTAAGCGCCAATGTACACATAGAGCACACCCAATAGACTAGAACAAGACCCCGTCGACGAGTTCGATTAAAAATTGATATAAATGATCTAAATCTTGGCGAAGGGTAATCTAGAAAAGCACATTTACACAGGCCCTTCTTAAAAGCATTTTATTTCTTCATTTATAAAAATATATATTTTATTGTTTCATCACAATTTATTCGTGGTCATTTTGACAAATTAAAAACAATGTTCTTCTATGTTAACTAATTCAAGTATCTCAGTTTTAAGCGCACATACAGTCAGTCAAGCGTATTTTATTATTATAGCAGAGCGCTGACATGAGAAAATTAACTGTTACTTGATAATACACAAACGCTTACAATAAATAATTTTTCATACAGCGTGCTGACATGAAACAATTATTTTTTACTTGATGGAATACAAATACAGACAATTGATGAGTAGTTATACAGTGTGATAACAGCACAATTAACTGTTAATTTATAAAACACACAATATTTTTTGTGCTCTCTTTAGCGTGCGCTTCATCACTTGCATAACTCAACTGTACCTGCAGTATTTAATAAACAGAGACAGTCCATTTCCCATAATTTTCCGTCTCATACAAGCATGCATACTTATATAGGCAATACAATTTAACAATAATTGATTGTGCAGGTGGTGGTAACAATTCTTTAAATTAAGTTTACTTCAAGCTCACAAACTTGAATGAAAGAATCATGCATACCTCCTGTGTGATAATCACTGAAGTCATTTACTTTTCATCAGTTTCATATAGTCATGTAATTATTAAATTGTTCAATATATATTTATGCCCCATAACTTCTGCTCTGACTTCTCGGAAAATATCGTAGAAAAAAATAATGTAGACTAATGTAACAATATCAAGTAACCTTCAGACTGGGAAGACTTGCTAGATTGCTAAAAACCTTCTATCTAGAGAAGGTCTGTTAGATATATATATATATATATATATATATATATATATATATATATATATGCGACATGGCCATCGTCAAGGCAGACTCCATATAAGCCTTTTTAGGGACAATTTTATTTCTCAATGTGGAGAACCATATTATAATTTAACGGTCAAGTTTATTGGTGCTCATAATGTTAAGTGAAGAATAGATTTCATTGTTTTAAAATATGCCACTTTTCTACAAATATCTTTGTCCTTCGCTTTTGTTTTGAATTTAACTTTCTTAACTAATTTTGACAGGCTGCGGGATGGCTTGTTTTGTGCCTATTTTAATTAAATTACTCTCTTCGTTTCTACTAACATAAACATAACAGAAAAAAGTATGTCAATGAGAAGGATACTTACTCGAGTGTCCTCCAAAATTTCTCCTAAAACCACCAATATAGACGGAAAAGGGCATTACATAAACCATGTTAAGATATTTAAGAATGAGAAGGAAGGCAATATTCATGAAGAATGATTATCCAATAAAAGTAACAAAAAGATCATGAAGGAGACAACAAAAATATTTTAAAAAAAAGCACATAAGGAAAAACGAGAGGCAAAGTTCGAAAAACAAAGGATTATGGTATTATAGGATTCTGGATAGAGTAGAACAATAAGTAAATTAGAAGGTAAACAAAACATCATATCAGTATTAAAAAACACTGCCATCAGACAATAAGCAAACTTACGAGAAGGAATAAACAGAATTCCGAAATACATCAGGATGATATGAGATACCATGCAAAGATTTAATCTTAGGTATATATGGGAGGCAGTACAATCAATAAAGGTACGTACTGGAAAATTTAGAACGCTATACAAATATTGGCACATACTAAAGTCGTATCCAGCCAAGTAATCAGAAAGGCTAAAAGGGCTGTAAATATATTTCAATATTTAACCACAGACGATAATCGAAGTTAATTAAAGTATCAACTGAAATAAAATCTTAAAATGATGTTATGACTGTAACAGAAATAGAATGGCCTTTAGGCCAATTATTTCCATTGACACAAAATGTAAGTTTGAGGAGACATGTGGGATATTAGAACTAAGTAAGAGACAACGACTTTGATTATGATATGCGAAACGAAGACAGCAGGCCTAGAGCCGTTTATATGACTCCGTCTCATCTTTTATTACATTTTTAAATTGATTTACTTAATTACCTTGTCCTTGTTGTGCTCAACAAGTTGTTTGCATCCACCGTCTTCAATTTTACCCCATATATTTCGGCTTCTGGTTTCGGAAGCCTTCTTCAACGGAAAGCACTTACCACAAACAATTTGACAATTAATAAGTCAACTAGTATATTTAATTTAAAATAAACTAAATTTACTACTTCACATATTGATTGTCAAATTGTTTGTGGGGTATGCTTTTCGCTTTCGAAACTGGAGGCTGAAATAAATGGGGTAAAATTGAAGATAGTGGATACAACCATCTTGTTAGGCTAAGCAAGGATCAGGTAATTAATTTATTCCCTGTTGTGCAATATGTTTCGTATAAATAGTTTTACTTGTTTTTCGCCCTTCCTTGATTACTGAGCACAATTTATTCTTAATGCTTTTATTTAATATCATCTTATGTTATTTTATCCGCACCAAGCATTTATAGAATAGAAGATCCTCATATAGAGCGATTCTGCTTAAGACAATATTAGTATATGAGTAAATTCCTAGCTAACTTCTGTTATGTGGCTCTCTCTCTCTCTCACTCAGGGTAATCTTCAATCGTGTACTATGGATATCAATTATGTCTGCGAAAGTATATTTTTATCACTATTTTTTAAATGTCTAATCACTTGGTCCCAACCACGGTATTGCTGTATTCCTTTGAGTAACTTTATAATACACCCTTCAACATTTCGCCGCAAAACCTAACACAATCAGGATATGATAACTAAACCATGACTAAATTATTACACTCATTTAGCTTTTTACTATAAGTTTTAACTCACACAGGCGTTAACTACAATTATTCGCTGTCTACCAAATACAAGGTTGTATTGTTGACATACTGAAACATTCAGAAAGGTTCTTGCTGTTTGACAAAGAGTGCTTCATAAATGTTTCCGAATTTTTACACATCGCTTTGTGAATTAAGAAAAGGTTATTTTTTTCATTTATTGCCCTTTGTGGATGATAATATTATTAATTGCTGATTAAACGATTGGTGCTACCCGTCGCTTAATTAAGTTAATTTATATATATATATATATATATATATATATATATATATATATATATATATATATATATATATATATATATATTTGTGTGTGTATGTGTGTGTGTGTGTGTTGTACGTGCGTGTGTGCGCGTGCGTTTGTCTGTACGTGTGCGTTTTTGTGTGTGTGCTTAAGTACTAATGGACGCACTGATAAATAAATATTAAAGTCTTATATTTAACCTCATCTCTATCTTCATGTGTTATCATTAATAGATCTGACTCTGAATGTTTTAAATAAATATAAATATATCAGTTTTGAAAGAGCATAGCATAGCTGTCATTACTTATTTGTGAATGTGGACAGTTTTCATTGCATTCTAGATAATAAGACTTGTAATTAGGATTCGAAATATCAACACTATCAATAAATCTAAATTATTTTGCTTATATCAGGCGATAAGGTATAGAGCACTTCGTTTCTAAATATTGAAGGCTACTACAGTATCGCATTGCCTCTGGCTTCATTGGACTGATGAAGTCGTGTATCTAGAGATGGGATTCACATTATGATGTAGAGATCTACTAAATAAACTGTTCATTAACATTCAATTCTGCCAAATATGGTAAATATATATTCTAATTTGACATATGTGGACGAGACCATGCATTCAATTAAAGAAAAAGAATTTGGGCATAGAACAGAATCCAAATATGATTGTATACAAAGATCACGCCTAGGTGGACACTCACAGGAAACAAGATATCAGGTATACTGCGTAAGCTATACACTCTATTGATATGATTTTGCGGTACAATGACACGAAATACAAGTAATTCCATATTTTAAAATCTTGTTCTACAGTAGTTTGAATATCTTCAGTTCAAACATTTATTGAGCACTATTTAATGACAGAAGAGGAAACTTCGACAGTTACAAGTATTAATTAAACCAAGCAATATATTAGAGAATTTAAGAAAAGCATTCTAATCCAACTATGTAGGCCTTACATCCCCTCCTTAAATTGATTATTAAACTTGATATTCGTCATCAAGCTCGCAACTTTTTCTATGCTCAACAGTTTAAATCGCTTTATATTGTCCACTTTTAATTTATATTTAACGTAATTAATGCGCGATTTGCCCTCATAAAATTTCACTTTAATATTAGTCCCTATTTAATCCATTAAAACATCCCGTCCTTATGTAAGTAGTTCTAGTCTCTCTCTGGCGCTAAATCATCCTTATTAATCAGCCAACTCAGAGTAACAGTAGCCTTTAAATATTGCCCATGATAATCTCTTTAACGTACCTTACGTTTTACATCTTAATATTTAAGTCTTCCAAAAATTAATTACTCTACCGGAGAAAACATCAATCGTACTGTCGTCTGTTAATAAAGAAAGAAATAGACTTATATAACATTCGAAACGCGAGCCTTAATAAAATTTATAGTACCCTTTGAGCATGCGTAGGCCGATCGATCAGATGGTTAATTACATAAAAGAAAATGGCAACTTAAACGCTTGTTTCAAATCAAATGGTGAATACACGTCTGCAATTGTGCTGCTTGTCAATGAAATATCGCACGTACGCAATCTCACACAGACGTTGCATTTAAGATAATTACCAAATTCAATAATAGAAATGAGTTAGCCACTTGCGAAGCCTTATGGATAAACAGACTGCAGCCGGATTTATGTAAGCAGAAATCACATGTTCGCACATTGAGATGGACCTGAAGGTGATGAACGCAATTTCTTCTTTCCTTACTTCACACTCTCCACATTTACATTTTCTGTTTTGATTTGCTTTTCTATATATATATATATATATATATATATATATATATATATATATATATATATATATATATATATATATATATATAATATATATATATATATATATATATATATTCATTTGTATATGCTTGAGAAGAATATGGGAAAGAAAATGTTCTTCGATCTGAAAAAAATTTCTTCATTTTTGCACATGGAGTGGTTACTATGGAATTTAATATAACTTGAGCAGGATCAAAGAAATGCATTTGATTTTTTACACAAACTTTAGATTAATTTATAAAACTAATTAAACATGAATACATACATATGTAGTCACATATCGCTCTTTAAATAGAAATGTAAATGCATATTTGTATGTTTAGCTTTAACTTTAATTTGCTTGCAATAACAACGGAAACCTAACCGATACAAAGACCGAATAATCAAAGTATGCTCTGCTAGACTAAACGTTACAAGTTTTTCTGAACTAGTCACGTTCGAATGAAATAAATGGCTTCGGCTTGAATCTCCCGGCCTCAGCAACGCTGTCCGAAACTGGCGTGTCCAATTAGAATGAAGAAAGTTTTGTATGCAATGTGTAGTTTATACCGACGATATTATATATATATATATATGTGTGTGTGTGTGTGTGTGTGTGTGTGTGCGTGTATATATATAATACGGACCTTCTCTAACTTGAAGGTTGTCAGCAATTCTAGCTAGACTTGCCTTGTCTGAAAGCTACTTGCTACTGTTAATTTAGTTTACATTATTATATCGTATACATTTTAACACGAGAAAATAGAACATAGAAAGTTTTGTGCAAAAATATTTGTTCAAAACGCTATATGGTATTTTAATTAAACGTGCTTATTAGCAGCATAACCAAGATGAAGTTGATGAACAAAATGACTTCAAAGATTATAACGCTGAAAATATGCACGCACTACATGAGACGGCCAATTTATGTGATTTGCTAAATACTGCAAGCAAAGTAAAATTGTGCATGTGATTGAACGCATAGTAAATGTCTCACAGAAAATGTTTGTATGCTTTACCTTTTAGTAGATAGTGTATCATGCCAGCACACTCTATAACAAGTCATCAATTGTTTGTGTTTGTGTTTGGCTAACGCCATAAAGAGACACTGACAACAGACAAATGGCAGTTTTCTGCAGAAAATAAAAATTACGCTTGACTGCATGATTGTGCAATAAAACAATAAGCTTTGTTAACTGTTTAATACATTTGAACAGCGTTCCAAACTTAACAAAGTGACCAAAAATAAATTGTAATGTTACTTGTAAATAGAGTTCTATAAATGTCGAAATAGAATGCATCCAAGAAGGGCCTATGTAAACGTGCTCAACTACATAGCCCTGCGCCAGAATTGACGTCGTCTGCATCAACTTTAAATCGAATTCGTCGACGGAGTTTTTTCTTGTTCTGAAATAGTTTCCGTCATGCTACAGTGTTTTTGATTTTCTGACGTATTAGTTATCGATTGGCTTGATTATGACAGTTGTTCTTTATTGTTGTCGCCTTCTGTTATAATTGTGGTCCGAATCCGGAATTTCAATGCAGACTTCAATCGATCAATTGAAAACGGTTGTGACTTCCTTTGTAGTAAATAACGAAACATTTATGACCTTGCTTGATTATCGGATGATGCCCGGTGAACTTTAGTTTTAGAGTGGACAGTACCACTTCTAATCGTACATAAACTAGCTTATATGTGTCCTTAGCTTTGAAAATATAAATAAGCGGATGGTGTTCTCTAGTTGATTGCGAACGCAGACTGCTTCAAACACCCTGTAGTTGCTATATTATGCTGCATAGTCAGTCCACTATTATTGCTGGAATCCGATATTATAGTGTATGTAATCTTTGGTAAACTGTTGACAATTTCACGTGCGCGTAGATAAGCGGACACGAATGAGTCACTGCAGACTCCTGTTGACTTACAACCATGTTAGTCGAGAGATAAATTTATTCCGACTAGTTAGGTAAGTGAGGTTTGTGATGCTTATTTACCAAGTGGTAATAAATTCTTTAGAAAGTTGAACTTCCTATCCATGAATGAAACTAAAGAACTGAGGCTAAACCAAAAATCCAACAAACGTTGAAATAAAGAATGGAAATTTTAATGGGAGAGAATTAAAATGCAAAGGAGAGAAAGGATGATTAAAATAATCGTGAAAGGGGTTCATGCATAAATCAATAACTCAGAACCAATTTAATACGAATTATAAGGTGTTACTTCAGATGAAATACATGTTAAATGAAGCCCTATTAGCGATATTTGCAGACTGTATAATATTCACTTCTTCTTACATTAATTTGGCGCATCTTTACCCTACATACGTCAGATTGCACCCTTTGCAAGGTATTCAATACACCTATAAATTATTTAAAGGCCATATTCTTTATACTTGTTTTGGCAGTTCATTGCCTAAAGCGAGTTGTTGCTTTAATAGAGTTCTGGTATTATATTTAGCTTCCAATGTTGACATTTATCGAATCAAATTCTAATCTATTGTTACCAAGGTCCTACGGTACCCCTGAAGTTTGACCGGCATTTAATTTCTCGAATTGGAATCGAAATTCCCCATTAATCCTTCCATTACCTTAAACATGAATTCATTTGGGCATCAATTCTCATTCAATATTTATTTAAGCTCTCACATTACATCATTTCTATAACTCAAATCAGCTAAATGCCTATATTCATACCATTCGGATTTGAGCAAAAATTAAAAAAGATACCCGAATATTTATGTTTCCTTCCTGTTTCAAATGAAGGAATGCCATCTCTCTCTATGTTTCCAATTCCAACGTGAGCTTAAGCACACATATAATTTGCTAAATTATGAAAGATTATAATTGTATTATTACCATGTTTCCAAAAGATAAAAGCATCATCGATGAATCTTAAAAAAATGCTCGGTTTAAAAGATCCTCCTTCTAAGAATTTTTTATCAGTATAATGCAAAAATAAGTTAAAAACGGAACAGATAATGGTTGCCCCAATGGCATGTCACTGATTTTGTACAATATTCCTTTCAGAAGTTACAGTATTTAGACGAGAAACGTATATTTATCACCTCCAACACACTTCTCAACATCGTATAGCCTGCATCAAAATCCTTTGAGTATTCAGTCAGGAATTGTTTAAGGTATTCCGACGCCGCTGGCACAGCGATATTTGTGTACATAGAAGTAACATCTAAACTGTCTACATTATCTTGTTAAATTAACTTAAATTTTTGAACTGTATCTAAAAAATTGAAGGTTTTCTTTAAGGTATGTTGTATTAAAAATATGGACAAGTCATCATTCTCTAAACAAAGAAATTTAGGTATTTTAGATATCTGATATTAATCTTCGTTTTTCTGTAAGACTCGTCTTATCGCTAAATTCCTCAGTGAAATTAAAATCATTCACTTGTAAATAATAAGCAATCATTTTCTTATTTTAATCTACTCACTAATTAATGCATATTTATGCTATTCGTAGTCTTTAAGTAGATTTTCCAGTTAACTTAAATAAAACACAAACGCGTAAGTGCCTTACGATTATTATCTAGCATATTAGATAATCTAAGCCTTTAAAATTTAGGATTAGCATTCCATTTCATGCAAAAATATTTGAAATAGAAGATTATTCCGTATTTTTAATAGTTTAGATTACCTATTATGCCACATTTTAATCATAGGGCACGTAAGAATTGGTTTTACTTATATTTAACGAAACAAAATACCACGAGAACCGTAAATATGAATTAATTAGTGAGAAGATTAAAATAAAACATTGACCGTTTCTCAATTACATGTGAATGATTTTAATTAAATGGAAGAATTTAATGATAAGAGAAGTTTAGAGAAAGGAAGATGATTAAAATCAAACATTTATTTTATTAGAGAATGACGTTTTATTCCTACCTTTTGAGACATACATTAAATAACACCTATCACTTTTAGATTCAGTCAAGATATATAAGTTAATTTAAAGTGGCAGATTAGCCAGCTTACATGTTACTTCTATGCACACAAATATCCCCGTGCAAGCTGGGTTGGTATCATTTAAAGGTTTCCTGACGAAATACCCAAAGGATTTAGATGCAGGCTATACGATGTTGAGAAGTGTGTTGGAAGTGATAAATATATGTATCTGGTCTGCAGACTTTAACATCAGGAAGGAATATTATAAACAAGTTTGGGGCGTGCCATTGGGGCATCCAGTGTCTGTTCCGTTTGTTAACTTGTTTAAGTGTTATACCGAGAAAACATTCCAAGAATGAGCATCTTCTAAACTGAACATATTTGTAAGATTCCATTAAACTGCTTTTAAAATTTTGGAAACATGGTGATAAAAAATTTAAAGTCTTCCTTGATTTAGCAAGTGATATATGTGATCGTAAGCTCAGATTAGAATAAGAAGCAAGTGAAGAAATGGCATTCTTTCATTTGAAAAATAGGAGAAATTTAGGAATAACATGAAACATACGTATTCGGGTATCCTAATTATGTTTTATTCGAATCAACTTTATAGAATGAAAATAGCCCTTTTGTGGTCTATCGTATTGAGGAGACTTATAATAACTGATACGAAGTATAGAAATGAGGAAGTGAGAAAGCTTAATGAAATATTGAAGAAGAATTGATACCAAACTGAATTAATGGATAAGACAATGGAAGGAGTAATAATGAAATTCGATTCTAATTCGATAAATGTAATGCACGAAAAGAAACGTTAATCACTGTTTTATGCGGAGAACTAAAGCATATGCAAATTTGTGTTAAACTCGTTTTAAATATGACAAGAAGGATAAACCAAAGATAGCATGAAAAGCAGGTATACTCCCATGTGAACATTCGTCTTGTCCTCACCGAAAACCCAACATGTCCCTATCAATTCTCCCTCAATATTTCTTTTAGCTTTCTCATTTCATCATTAATATATTTCAAATCAGTTATTAAAAGACTACACAATACGATCGACCACTTTTAATATCATACGGGTGATCTAAGTAAAACTTAATAAAGATAGCCGGATATTTATGTTTCCTAATTTACCTAAATTTCTTCCTGTTTCGCATAAAGGAATGCCATTTCCCCCTTTGTTTCCTATTCGAACGTGTACTTAAGTTGACATTAATCATTTGCTAAATTAAGGAAGATTATAAATGCATTTTCACCATGTTTCTAAATTTAAAAAAACATCAAAGGATTCTTCAAAAATATGGTCGGTTAAAAAGAGCCTCTTTCTAGGAATGTTTTATCGGTATAATGCATGAATAAGTTAAAAATGGAATAGACAATTGTTGCTCCTATTACATGCCCTTGAAGTTTATATAATATTCCTTTCAGAAGTTAAAGTATTTAGACGAGATACATATATCTATCACTTCCAACACACTTCTCAACATCGTATTGCCTGCATTAAAATCCTTTGAGTATTCTGTGAGAAATTGTTTAAGGTATTCCGACGCCGCGGGCACAGCGATATTTGTGTACATAGAAGTAACATCTAATCTGGCCATACTATCTCTTTAATTAACATATTTCACTGTACCCTTCCTATGTGAAGAAAAAAGAAATTTTATCAGATGCAAGAAACGCTTCTTTTTCATTATCTCCTCAGGTATCTACCAATGAACATATTTTTATCTATAAATTGGAAGGCAAAACAAGATAGATATATGTAAACAAAGAGAGAGAGTGTGGGGAAAAAAGAAATCAATCAATTGCCTGCGTCACTTCTAGTTTAAGCGCAATGCCTGAACATGCTTTTTCTGCTTGCATAAACCCGGCTTCAATTCGTTTATTCATAAGGCTTGACCAGAAAAGAAAACAGTCAACCTGAACATCCCATTTAAGGGGGATGAAGTTTCCCGAATGACACAAAAGAAAGTTGAAACAGCATTAACACGCATATTTAATGCAGCTAAACTACGGATGTTAGTTAGGGTAACACACACTGGCCTTTAGCAGCAATCAAAGAGAAACAGCCGTTAATGTAGACATCAAATATTATTTACCAATATACATGCGCAAGTTCTCGATCAACTTACGTAGGCCTATCGACCAGACGGTTAATTACTCGAATGAGAGAATATTGTAACCTAAACGCCTGTTTTAAATAAAATGTTAAATACACATCTTGAATAACGTAACACATCGTCAAAATATCACATGTATGTTATCCAGGCGCAGCACTCGAAATAATTACGAAGTGCAATAACAAAAGGAAGCTTTATGGATAAACAAATTTCAGCCGGATTTATGCAAGAAAAAAAGCACGTTCAGTCATTGAGCTTAAACTGGAGGTGACGCACGCAATTGATTGGTTTCCTTTTTTACACTCTCTCTATGTTTACATATTTCTATCTTGTTTTGCCTTCCAATTTATATATAAAGATATGTTCATTAATAGATACCTGAGGAGATAATGAGAAAGAAGCGTTTCTTGTATTTGATAAAATTTCTTTTTGTTTTTGCACATGGGAAGGGTACAATGAATTTTATTAAACCTCGCATTTCAAAGGTAACTTATATTTCTTGACTATATCTTTAAAATTGTAGGTGTTCATTAAAGAATGTTTTTAAAAACACGAATAAGTTTTCATTCTCTAACAAAGAAATTTAGAAATTTACTCGTCTGATTTTGATCTTCTTCCATTCTGTAAGACACGTCTTATAACTAAATGCTTCTTTGCAATTAAAATCATTTGCTTGTAAATGATAATCAATCATTGTCTTATTTTAGTCTTCTCACTAATTAATTCTTATTTTCGCTTTTCATAGTTTTTAAGTAAATTTTCCAATAAACTTAAATAAAACACATGTTTAAGTGCTTTACGATTACTATCTAGCATAATAGATCATCTAAGCCTTTAAAAATTAGGAATAACATTCCATTTCATGCAAAGTATTTGAAATGGATGATTAGTCCTTGTTTTTAATAGTTTAGATTACCTTTTATGCTACATATTAATTTTAAGGCACATACACATTTGTTTTACTTATGTTTAACGAAAGATTTACTTAAATACCACGAGAAGCTAAATATGAATGAATTATTGAGAAGATTAAAATAAGACATTGATTGCTTCTCATTTACATGTGAATGATTTTAATTGCAAAGAAGAATTTAGTGATAAGACGAGTTTAAAGAGATGATAAAAGAAGATGATTAAAATCCAACTTCTAAACTATTTACATTTCTTTGTTATAGTATGGCGATATATTCCCATTTGTTGGAACACGAATTAAAGAACAAGAAAGAAACGTTAGTTAATTTAAAATGGCAGATTATCCAGCTTACATGTTACTCCTCTGTACGCAAATATCCCAGTGCAAGCAGCGTTGGAATAGTCTAAACGATTCCTGATGAAATACCAAAAGGATTTAGATGCAGGATATACAATGTTGAGAAGTGTGTTTGAAGTAATATATATACGTATCTCGTCTGCAAACTTTGACGTCAAAAATGAATAATATAAAAAAGTGATTGGCGTGCTATTGGGGCATTCATTATCTGTTCCGTTTGTTAACTTTTTTAAGCGTTATACCTAGAAAACATTTATAGACAGAGCATCTTCTAAACCGACCATATTTGTAAGATTCCACTATAACGCTTTTATAATTTGGAAACTTGGTGATCTATCGTATTGCGAAGACATAGAAAAGCTGGTTTGAAGTGTATAAATGATGAAATGAGAAAGCTTAAACAAATATTGAAGAAGAATGGATACCCAACTGAACTAATGGATAAGAAAATGGAAGGAGTAATAATGAAATTTGATTCTAATTCGATAGATTAAATGCAGAACAAAATTTAAAAGTTCGATACTGTTTTATGCTGATATATATATATATATATATATATATATATATATATATATATATATATATATATATATATATATATATATATATATATATATATACGCAGTTTTGTAATAAATTAGTTCAAATAGGACCAGAAGGATAAACCAAAGACAGCACGAATAATCTCATGTGCACATTCGTCTCGTGCCCAATGGTAGCTTATCAGTAGGAGTCGATTTTACGCCCATTTACCACTATATATTTGGGTGAGGAATATGGAAAAATCGCACGATTCAATCTCATATAAGAATGTGTATACCTGTAGTAGTGTAGCTAACTTCATATTAAGTCTTCAAAAATGCGACTTCAAAGCCAACTCACTATGTATAATATAATGTATATACCAAGTAAGTAAAGTTTGCAACAACGGCTTGTGTGTTATACCTAGTAACATTACTAGGGTGGCAAAAAGGTCCATAGTACCAATATTATGTTTGCAGCGTCGGTAAAAGTCACCACCACAACGGATTTTAAGTTTGCCAAAGTTCACCAAATTGAGAATTACAACTAATTCTGAACACCTGTTACTCCAGCAGAATCCATATACTCTGGCCTTCAGCGATATCATACATAACATTTCGCGGTAATCATAAAATCATTCAATTAGATATGTAGCAGTTAGCTACAGTTTGTTGCTGAGAAATAATATATATGCAATTGTGTAGGAGGTGTTGCGCACTTAGTAAAAATACTTTCAAATATTAGCAGAAAGATAAACCAAAGACATCATGAAAGGAACGTATAATCTCATGTGTACATACGTTTCGTGCTTACTGGCGACTCATCAGTAGGAGCCGGTACTGTACCCTATACCCAATATATATTTGAATTAGGATTGTCGGATAATTGGACGGTACGACTATATGATTCTGAGAAGTGTATTAGATTTAATAAATATACTTATCTCGTCTGTAATACTTTATTATAAAAAAGGAATATCATAAACAAGTGAGGGGCATGCCATTGGGGAAAAAATTGTCTGTTGCCTTTGTTAACTTATTTTTGCATTATACCGAGAAAACATTTATGAAAGAATATCCTCTAAATCGGACATATTTGTAAGATTTCTTGATAATGATTTTTTAAATTTGGCTAAATGTTGATAAGGAATTTATAAATCTGACCTGGCAAGACACTGACAGGTTTCTGGTCATCAGATAGATAATTAAGGTTATAAACGTATCTTCTTATGTAATCGCAATAGCTTGATCATATTAATAAGAGAAGAAAGTGAAGTAAAATCGAAGAATACTTTTATGAATGCATCAGTAGTTTTAAAGGAAATATTAGTCAGTAAATTGATGTTAATGTATATACTGGAAATGTATAAAATTTATATGTCCATCACATACTTTATATTTAGAAAGGGAATCAACTTAAAGGTTAAATGTGTTCCTATAGGACAACCATTATCGGCTTCGGACGCTAAAAGTTTCATGCAATATTTAGAATAAATCTCTTGTTCAGATCTCCCTTTAAATCAAATTTATATTTATGATTCTTAGATGACATTTTCTTAATTTGGAATCATGTGGACAAGGAGTTGGAGAATTTTGCTGCATTTGGCTAATCAACTAGGAGAGACAAAATTCAAGTTGAAAAAAGGAAGACAAGGAGACATGTAATTTATGAATGTGAGATTAAATTGAATGAGTCAGTTCTGGTTCTAACGAATTCCAGACTAAGTAGGAAAATTAAGAACAGTATAAAGATAGTCACTTACCATAGGCAAAAAGCTCCAAAATCAGAGAGAAACTATAGAAACCCTCAATACATCAGGGTTTATGCAATACCTTGTAAAGATAGCAAACTTAGGTATTTAGGTGAAACCATGCATCCAAAAAATTATGTAGAAGGGATTAATAAAACGGCATGCAAATATGATCATAGACATAGATCTTATCTAGTCAGGCACTCAACCGAGACAGGTCGCCATATAAACTGGGATGGATGTAAACAAATTGCATAATGTAACCGAAATAGATTAACGAGGTTGATTAGGGAATCAATTGAAATAAAATCAGAAATGAAAATCATGAATGTGAAAGCTGTAGTAAAATTATTAGGCCCCATATTTAATGAAGCCTTATCGAATGGTACGAAACGTTGATTTGAAGAATTTGATTTTACAATAAATCTGACTTAGAGATCGCGATTACAATTTGAGATAGAAAACGGAAAAAATTAATGGTGCCCCATTGAGTTATATAGAACATGGATATAAAAAGGTGTATTTTTGTTGATATACTATAATTGTTGATAATTTTGTCAACTGAGGGAACTTACAGGGTTATTTATATTTTGATTGAGATATAAATAGAATGTATGACTGCTAAACGTATATATATATATATATATATATATATATATATATATATATATATATAATGATGTGAAAACAGTTAAATAAGACGTGGGAGGATATCACATGGTTCCTTATATGATTGTTAAGATAAGCTTGTTATATATCGTGTGCAAACGTAAATATATATGAATGTATATTTTTATCTATTAATATAAGACGTGAGAGTAACTCACATGGTTGCTTATATGTTTAATCAGATATGCATGATACATATTTTTTATGTAGACTTACATATGAATAAATATTTAGATATTCATATAAGTTCTGGTGTGAGCTCACATGGTTGCTTGTATGCATATTAAGATATGTACACCATATATTGTGCATAACCATATATATATATATATATATATATATATATATATATATGGATATTTAGATTGTTATATAAGATGTGGAGGAACTCACATAGTGGCTTTAGATGTACTTAAAATATATGCTGTGCTGACGGGTATATGTTTTAATATTTATATATATCCAAATAAAGTTCGGGTATAATATATATATATGTGTGTGTGTAAGGATCTGAATACAGCCGGATTTATGCCTGCAGAAAAACCATGTTTAGGCATTGAGCTTGAACTGGTGGTGATGCACGGAAATGATTGAATATTTCCTTTACATATTTCTTTCTCGTTTTTCTTTTCAATTTATATATAAATAGATTTTCATTTGTAGTTAATTAAGGAGAATATGACAAAGAACATGCTCTTGTACTTGATAAAATTTCTTATACTTTCTTCATATGGAAAAGGTTCAATAAATATTCTGATCTATTCATATATGATGTGGAGTAATTCACATGGTTGCTTATATGTTTATTTAGATATGAATAATATATGTATAAATAATATAATAATATACAATAATTAAATATAATATATATATATATATATATATATATATATATATATATGGTGTGTAGACATACGTATGAATCAATAATTAGATATTCATTTAAAATGTGGGGTGAACATACACGTTCGCACAATGGCTTATTTGGATATGTACACCATAAATTATGTTTAAAAATATATATGGATGGATAATTAGATTCCAATATAAAATGCGAGAGGATCTCACATAGTTACTTATATGTTGATACAGATATTTATATTATATTTTGTGTGTAGTCATATATATATGAATATATATATATATATATATATATCCATAAGAAATAAGGGTATACCATATATATATATATATATATATATATATATATATATATATATATATATATATATATACATAATGTTGATTATGTCATGTACTCAGGGTAGTGTAGGTACTTGGGAGATGAAAGACAGTTTCTTGCTTGTTTATATATATATATATATATATATATATATATATATATATATATATATGACACATTGATGAATATATATATATATATTTATTTGTATTTATATATATATTTATTGACACATAGATATATATGCATGTAGATATGGTTCGTAGATAGACAAATAAGTAAAAATTTAAATATTAAAATATGTGTATTTGACTGGTTTAGTCATTTAGGAACTCACATGGTTGCCTATATGATATGCATATTATACACGGTGTGTACACGTATGTAAATGTACGGATATTTAAATAATTTTATAAGATGAGGAAAGATCTCACATGTTTGCCTATATGAATATTTAGATATGCGTAATATATATTGTAGTCTTATATATTAGGTATATTTATATATAAGATGTGGAAATAAATAAATAAATATATGAAAATATATCTTTTTTAAATTATTGCTGATATATTATTTACTAATGTTGGATCACATTAACACACCTTGCTCCTTATATGTATATTCGTATATGTACACAGATCTGTATATGGTTTGTAAATAGATATTTAAATTAAAAACATAAAATTTATACAGGATATGAATGTAAATAAAAGTTTATTTAGCTGATATACTATTGTTTATTGTAGGCCACCTATTCGATATTGTCCAAGCGAGGGAGTACTGCTATATTCTAACAGTTTTATTAACCTCATTCTCTGTATAACCTATAGCAAACAGAATGAGATTAGGTACATCGAGAATGGAGAATTACAGTATTATAAAGTAAATGGAAATGGTGTTCATCCATCTACGCGTCCGATAACGTATTTTAAAAAGATCGTGGCATAACGGATAGGCATTTATGTCAATCCATATGGATTAATTAAATTAATTCTATAAATGTAAATTTAAATTAGAATTGAAATATATGCGTGTATCTTTTTGTGTGTGCGGATATTTTCGTGTATACATGTGCGTATAAGAGAATAGTTTTTAAGGCCGGACATTGGGGCAGACAAGACAAATACATAGATAAAATAAACATAAATAGATCTGTCTTGAATGAGGATATCACACTTGCCACAAGGTGCTTTTTCTGTGAGTAAGGCGTCAACTCTGAAGATGGAACTAGAAATGAAGTCGCGAAAATTCGTAAAAAAATCGGCAAATTTAAATTCAAAAACATTTCAAAAATGCAGTGTATGGACGGCTTCAGATTCACGGGATAATTGATAACATAGCATTCACTTAAAAAACAAGCTGTGCACCTGGAAATGTAAAGGAATCAAGATTTGACCGACCTACGAGTGCCCCCGGAATTTGTGGTATCGGTTCGAACAACGACAGCACTAAGTAAACGCAAATTCCTTTTAAAAGTTTATATGCTTTATAGAACAGCAAATATATTCAACATTATAATTTCAATTTTGTGTATATCTTTAAGTTGCTTTCTTAAGCTAGTAGGGCTTTATTTAAACTTTTTTTCATTTAGAGAAATCCCTTAGAATTCTTCTTAAATTGGTTCTGAGGTAATGATTTATGCATGGGCCCCTTTCACGATTTCTTTAATCATCCTTTCTCTTCTTTGCATTTTCATACTCTCCCATTAAAATTTCCTTTGTTATTTCAATGTTTGGATTTCGGATTAGCCTTATTTCTTCAGTTTCATTCAAGGATAGAAAGTCCAACTTACTCTAGCAATGGTTACCACTTAGTAAACCAGCATTAACAATCTTACTTATCTAACTATTCGGATAATTTGATAGCTTACAGTTAAATACATTCTTCTACCAAATATATAGTGGTTAAAGGGCGTAATACCGGCTCCTACTGATGAGGCGCCAGTAAGCACGAAACGAATGTGCATGAGATTATACTTTCCGTTCATGCTGCCTTTGGTTAATCCTTCTGGTCACAACTGAACTTATTTGTTACTGGTTTCGCAAAACCTAATACATACTTACAATTTGATAGCTTGTCTATGATCTGGTATTATGTGATAAGTGTAAACTTGAACAATACAGGTAGATGTAGAGCGATTTCAGATATATAGGCTGGTGTAATTTTAACATGAATTATATAAAAATATGACTCATATAAATTTGATAGGTCAATTAACGTTATGGAAGTGTTTACTTGATACTCTTTGTAAGCTGGTGTAACTTGAGATGCATAGATCTAAACGTAGAAGAATATATTAATATTTATCTGAATATGGTTATTTGGATGTCTAGGTAGGTGTGTGTATCATTGTTAAGGGAACACTAGAATTGGTTAATATTATTTCCTACCACGGTTAATAAGATAATGAGGTGCCGAAAGAGTATGTTGGTAAGAATTCTTTAAATCAAGTTTGCAAGCTTGAAGTAAGCACCAATCCCATTGTAGTTAGCCAGAGGTCAAGGCAACATATCAAAACTACCGCCAGTTGCACGCACTGACGCATTTCTACCTTCCATGATCATCGCCAAAGTAAGACGGCAAACTGACTAGCGAGAATCAAACCGCATTTCATATAAAATGAAAGTAAAATTAGATATGCGGCTCTCGCCTCTAGTAGTCTCGCATACATTGTAATTGACTGGAGATGTTGGCTGAACAATTTCCATACAGTCACGAACATTAACTGATTTCAGCTTTCGCCAAAAATAAATATATAGACAATAAAATTAAACAATTTTTGCGCGGGTGGTGGTAACAATTCGTTAAATCAAGTTTGCGAGCCTGAAGTAAACACAAATCCCATTGTATTTAACTAGTCGATGAAAAGCATAGCAAAACTACCGCCAGTCGCACGCACTGACGCGTTTCAACCTTCCATGCTCATCATCAGAGTACGACGACAAACTGACTAGCGAGGATCTAATTATGCTTTCATTATATATTTAATGCGGTTTGATCCTCGCTAAGCAGTTTGTGTCTCACTTTGATGATGATCATGGTTAGTCGAACGCAACAGTGCGTGTGACTAGCGGTAGTTTTGCTATATACCCTAATGACTGGTTAAATACAGTGGGATTGGTGTTAACTTCAAACTTGAAAACTTGATTTAAATAATTGTTAATTGATTAACTTCAATAACACTTTTCTTAAATAAACAAAATGACCATGAATAACTCTTCATAGAAATATAGTGCAACAAAAATTGATTTTTTAAAAATCTAAGAAGGGCCTACGTAATTATGCCATGCTACGTATAAATATGGCGTATAATGAATGTTGCTTTAATCTCAACTAAATACCGTCGGTTTTGAAACCCAGCCGTAGCAATTTTAACTAATACTACTAATAATAATACTAATACTACTAATACTACTATTACTACTATTAATTCTACTACTTCTTCTACTTCTAATAATACTTATACAAGTACTACTATTATTATTAACACTACTAATTCTACTATAACTAATACTACTACTACTGCTGCTACTAGTACTATTGCTGTTACCATTGCTACTATTACTACTACTACTACTACTACTATTGCTACTGATTAGTAAATATATATGCATATATGTGTGTGTTTTTTGTAGGTTTTTTGTGTTTATTTAATACAGCATGATGATAAGCGTTAGCAGATCAATATCTATTACCAACTACAGTAAACATGAGTGGATCCCACAAAACGATATTGGTGAATTTGTTTTAAATGTGTATTTATACTGCTGTTTTACTCGTCCATAAGATGCAAACGATGACCTCGATTAAAATGGAAGAAATAAGCCTATAAACTAGGGTAACTATGAGATGGGAGTAAGTAAAAAATGTTGACCACTGTTTAAATACATTAAATAAATACAATATTGTGAGTAGGTTATTTTAATAGATAAATCAATAGCTAGTTCAATTCAGCATACGGGACTAAACAACCATCATACTCAACTCCAAGATAATAAAGAAAATTCATATTATAAGGCATGAGTTCGATTAAGAAATGCAGAAAAAATATGAACTATGTGATTTTTCACTACCTAGGACTGTCAATAATTCAACTTTTTCTAAATAGGCGAATACGTTATCCGCAATGATGCATAAATTTTAAAATCTAGAAATAATATACCGTGGTCGATATTTTGCAACGCCTATTGAATCCTCCCATAGAAAAAAATCATTGTAGATGCGATGAGATTACAAAATGACTTTACAAATTAAAAAAAAACATTTAAAGTTAAGATAGTCGCTCATGTGTTAAATCAAGAGTAGGATGTTTGTAACTTTTAATTTAATTTAGATAGCACAGTTCGATTTTGTATGCCAGAATGTTGTATGACAAATTGTCATAAAATTTTGGATTAATCGACCAGCTGTAATAATGGTGATAATAATGATGGCGATGGCGAGTATGGAGATGATGAAAATTGCCGTGACAATTTTGGATAAATCAAAAAGACTACTTCCAAAAAATAATGAACAACTTAAGAAAATCGATATTCATACTAAAACGCTCAAGTATCCTAAAAGTAAGATATATGAAGAAGTATATGATCACTTCAAAGGGGTATGACTTGGCATGTTACAAATCACAAATAAAGAGAAACACAAACCAACTCAGAGTGGAAGTTCAGAAACAAGCATATCCATTAGAGGTAATTGTCGGTGTTTAAAATTCATTTATTTATAAATATGACATTTTATTTTTTTATGCTATTCAAAATTACGTATACTTATCATTAAATTCAATGCTTAAATATTATCATTTTATAGATAATCTTACAATGTTTAACATATTATAAACTGATAGATTCGCCAGCCTAGACTTGGCATTGATTTACATAAAAAATTCAGTGCCAGCGGTTTTGGGCTGCATTAAACACCTTCCATCTGAATATTCTAAGGCAAACGAAAGGACGCAAGACGACATGAAGTGTAATCGTGAAGGCTTTAAGTATATACACGTTAGCTACAAACGTAAGAAACGATTTTCATAAGCAATTATATGTGATCCAGGAGTAAGCACACTTCTGTGTTAACTTGAGAAAACTTTTCCAAACAAGACACTGCTAAAGACAGACATACTCTTTGGTTGCATATTAGGTGTTGCGTAAAACCTAATACACGATTGCATGTATATATATATATATATATATATATATATATATATATATATATATATATTAGTTCTCCACCACAAACAATATCTAACTGTTATTTTTCGACCGTAGCCAAAGAAATTCCGGCCTGACAACCGGCGGTCATAAGTTAGTCAGCCCGGGAATGGTAGCATGAACATGGCCGGGACTTAAAAGGACACAGCCATCATCCCGTTTCATGTGAAGCCTCGAGGTTTGTCTATCTGCGCAGTAACTTTTATTGTTAAATGTGTAGTTACGAAATGACTGAAAGCGTGCCAGATGCGAAGGGCAAGTTTCGGCTGCTGAAGGAAACTTTGGCCACTGGCATCTGGGCAGATAGTGCTCATCAGCCCGGGTTGGCAGACTATCTAAGAGAAGGAAAATTCCGAATACAAACCATCCGCACTAGAAATGGGCGACCAAGGTTTTTTTCAGTCCACATATAACCGTGAATAATACGAATTACTATGCTTACATGCTTCATCAGCCGTCGCGCAGTATAAAAAGTGTCGCCTTAACTACGGAGTTTTGAAGGGTGGACAAGCAAAATCGGGCTACCGCAGGCAACTTTATCTCCGATTCTGTCTTCTTTACTTCCCTTTCCTCTTCTCAATCTAACAATAGCGCACTTTTTGATACTATGAATATGGTTGGTATTGATCACCTTACTGAGCTCAATATCGGGTTGCCAAATATGGAAAATAATTTAAGTAGAATATCATTCATTAAACCTAGGTTAGGTTTTAACATGGACGCATTTATGTGCGAACGGTAAAACAACTTATACAACAAAAAGCTCTTGCATTTACGCTGAATAAATTATAAATCGATGTATGCTGTGTACCTGAAACCAGAATACAGGTTCCTACGTGCATTACAGAACTGGTTGCACCATCCCTATCTACGCGTTATTGGCTTCGACCACTTGGTTCCAAGGAGATTTCTCAAGCCGGTAAATAGGGCGTTTCTATTGTCCTTAGCACACGAGCTGATGCTTGCTTAATTTAATGGACCCCTTTAAATATTCGACTGTGTGAGGCACGTTTAAATAAATCAACTAATAATAAATCTACTAAAAACCCGTAATCAAAGTTGCCTTTTCGTTGTATCTCCTACCGATTGCAGCACAGACGAAAGCAAGGACATTTTTTACTCCGAACTAAACTCCTTACTAAGTAGAGCATGTAGTTCAGATATAGTCGTGTTTATAGGTGACATTAATGCTCAAGTTGGGCGCTTAAGTAACGAAAAATATCATTCAAGTGGAAGATATAATTTAAGCTTGATGCACAACAATAAGGGTGAACAGCTTTTGGATAGCTGCGCGGAACATAGATTATATTTAAATAGAACAAACTTCAGACGTAGTTTTAGATTTGGCGCCACATGGTGTCCTTCAGCTCCCGGACAACGGTGAACTCAAATAGATCATGTAACAATTAGTTATAGATGGCGTGGTTGCACCCACGATTGTGGTTCTTTTAAAAAAAATATGTCGACTCGGACCATGCATTTATCCGTCGTAGATTTGCACTAAACTTTTACGGGAAAATAAATAAGAATTAACTCCCAATAAATGTAAGCAAACTCGAACAAATGTCCTTCCGACAAAATATAAAGATGCTCTAAAATCAAATCTAACTGGTCTTGATGGCGAAAATTCTAATTTACTTTGGTCCAAGATAAGTTCCACAATGCACAATACAGGTAATACTGTCTCTGGCATTGCAGGCCACCGTAGAAATCATCATTGGCTCTATGTAATATCTATGGAGATACTCGAAACAAGGCACCAAATTCCACCTGGCTCGACTCGTGATAATACCCGTCACAATATAAGATGCCAACTTAAGCGCAGTATAAAAGTCGATTTCGATTCCTTTTGAACCAGAAAGGCTGAAGAAATTGAATAAGCGTTTGCGTCAGGTAATAGTCGCTGTTCGTTCCAATTTATTTGCGCAACAAGTCCGATAAAATTAAAAGTTCGCGAAACTATAAATTATATTAACAACCATTTAATGACCGATAAAATAAGTCGTCGTGCTAAATGGGCTGAACACTTCAAAGGTCAATTTCCTTGGGTATCCACGTCAGTTCCAATTCCCATAAGCATGTATGTATCAACAGTGTACAATTTGAGTCTCGAAGTACCGTCAAAGTTCGAAATAAGGAATGCAATCCTATCTCTTAAACGTCACCAAGACGCAGGCCCTGATGATTTGCTTCCGGGATTATTTAAGGATGGTGGCAATATAATTTCGGAATTGTTGACTAAACTATTTCGTACTATATGGAATGAGGAGACCGTACCACTTGATTGAAATGAGTCGACCATCATTCCTATCTAATTAAACGAACATTGGTTGCGCGGGTGGTGATAACAATTATTATAATCAAGGTTGCGGTCTTGATATAAACACCTGACCCATTAATTACTTACATATGTCAGTATAAACTAAGAATTGTATAGTGTAGAAAAGGCAATTCATCCAGTAGACCGGTTTCGTCCTTATTGGGAACTCATCAAGTACTGGCCAGAATTTGCCGCGGACAGGATACGAACCTGGGCACGTCTGCTTCGGAATCTGGTGCTCTAACCACTGAGCTATCCTGCCGCACACTACACTACACAATTTTCAGTTATATACTAACTAATGTAACTTGGTTAGTCAATTTTTCCTTTAGGTGGAGCTCATATGGCATCCATTTAGACCCAAAGTTCCAACTAACCATGCCCAATCTGTCATTACTGAACAGACACCACATTACATGGGGAAATGGTATTGAAATGAACATTTATATAATTAAACGAACATTGGTTGCGCGGGTGGTGATAACAATTATTATAATCAAGGTTGCGGTATTGATATAAACACCTGACCCATTAATTACTTACATATGTCAGTATAAACTAAGAATTGTATAGTGTAGAAAAGGCAATTCATCCAGTAGACCGGTTTCGTCCTTATTGTTATCACCACCCGCGGCAGGATAGCTCAGTGGTTAGAGCACCAGATTCCGAAGCAGACGTGCCCAGGTTCGTATCCTGTCCGCGGCAAATTCTGGCCAGTACTTGATGAGTTCCCAATAAGGACGAAACCGGTCTACTGGATGAATTGCCTTTTCTACACTATACAAGTCTTAGTTTATACTGACATATGTAAGTAATTAATGGGTCAGGTGTTTATATCAAGACCGCAACCTTGATTATAATAATCATTCCTATCGTCAAAAAAGGCAATCGTAATTAGTGCGATAACCATCGTGGTGTAAGCTTGACTACAGTCGTGTGTAGATTATTTGCTTCCATTATCCTACGTCGTATTAACTCTACACGTGAATCACACGCTAGAGAAGAACAGGCCGGATTCCGCTCAGGACGATGTTGTACAGGCAAGTTATTGAACAGCGAAATTTATACATCCGTCCAGCAATATACGTTTTTCTAGACTTCAAGAGTGCATTTGACCCTGTGAATCGCAATGTTTTACTCCATATTCTGTAGAAAAGCGGTGCGCCCAAATAAATTTGGTAATATTATACGCGCTCTCTACACAAATACTTCTGGTCGCGTTAAGGTCAACAACGAATTAACGCATAACTTTACAACGAGCAGTGTTGTTCGTCAAGGATATCCACTTTCCACCTTTTAGTTTAATTTTGTAAACGATGCTATTATGAACAGCACTCTTCCACACATTTACAATGCAGGAATTGGAGTTCTCCCAGGCAGTAAACTAGTAAATCTTGACTATGCGGATGATATCGTACTATTATTCGACAATCTGGATGCTGCCCAGGCCACATTGAATAGATTAACAGACGTTGTTCCATCTTTCGGTATTAAATTCGCACCTTTTAAATGTAAGATACTGGTACAGGATCACCCACCACTCACTCCAACGCTGCAACTGCAGAATGAAGATCTAGACATAGTCGACAGTTTTAAATATCTTGGGAGCTCTATCAATAACTTAGGCAATACGTCTGACGAGGTGAGAATAAAAATCGCGAAAACTAGAGTAGTTTTCTCGAACCTTCGTCATAAATTGAGAAACTCAAATATTTCACTCTTTCATAAAATTCGTGTTTACAATGCATTTGTACGTGCAGTTATACTATACGCTAGTGAAACTTTGCCTCTTAGAGTTGGTGAATTTAGACGCTTACAGGCATTTGACCATCGTGGTTAGAAAAGAATAGCACATTTGTTAGCAACAACGAATAACCAAAGTTGACATACATAGATATATTTTTTGATCTGCTAACAAGTACTCCTCGTTGGAAAAACAAATAAGGCTCCATCAACTTCGTTGGCTCGGTCACGATTTGCGTATGCCCTCAATTCTCTCATTCAGCAACAAGTTAGCGTAAGAAACAAAGTGAACAAATTTTGACACAGCAAAAACAGTTGAAGTTACTTATATCCAAAGTGGGAATTATAAAACCCACTCGTCTGCCGGGATGGGGTCCACGTGCGCATCACAGTTCTTGATTAGAAACCCTTCGCGATATAGCATCGAACTCAGAGGCGATCTTGTTGCAGATTTATAGTAGAATCGTCTTCTTAACTTCCTTTTCTTAGTAGCGTAAAGTTAGCTGCGGGGTTTGGTTTGTTTATGACGTGATAAAATGTAACCCATAAAGAAGCTGTATTGATGATGTTGACTTGCCCTAAAGCTGACTTGGCCAAAACGATATTGTTTAGAGATTTAGTTTGCCTCACCTCTGGGATTAATCTTGATAAATATACTCATAGTAACCAGGTACTCTCTTTCTCTCTCTCATATATCTCAATAATAATTTCAGTGCCCAAATTATTATGTTTTTCGTTATTTAGAACGTTTTTGTTTCGCTTCTTAGTGTTATATTTCAAGAGAGCATCAGTAACTTTTGGCTTTTGTATGGCTGTGCATGATAATGACGATGATGAACTGTTATTTATTATCTTTAGTTATATGATTATAATTTCATCATGTTGAATCACCGCAAAGAAGAAATAGAAATACCTGTCAATTTAGCGATTAAAAATATTTGAACATCAGATCGTGTAGGAAAGAAAAATAATAGGTTATTTTGTCGAACCTAAATGTGAATTCTTGATGTAATTTTTAAAAATTATATGTATTTCTTCAGTATAGCAATTTCCTTATTTGTTACTTCAATCATTTGTAAATAAATTCAATGATATTAGGAAGTCTTCAAGTAGTGGACTTGAAATTTAACAAATTTAGGATGATACTTGGTGAAGATTTATACTGACACATTTAGATGAACAAAAATGAATGGAATAATAGAGAAATGTGATCGAAGAAAAAGAACAAAAGACGACTGTTAGTATATGTTAAAACCGGAAATTAGAGGGCATCAGCAGAAATATATATCACAAGTAACATTTTGTAACAAAACTTGACTGAAGTAACAAAATTCCAAATCAAGACACACTGTAGAGGCCAAAATTACATCACAATAGTAGATAATGTCTTGTAAAGAGTATAGGCTTATGAATATTTACGAGATCATGCACAAAATTAAGTTAATAAAATGATAACATAAAGCAGCAGACAAAATTGGGCTATTTCAGATATCCGACTCAAAAGACACTTCCTGGAAACCAGCCATCGGATAGATTTTCACGAACAAAGCGTGCATTTAGAAATTTACTCATTGTATAATAATCAGGCAAAAATAAGAATTAATTTAAACAAAATCTAAGAACAAATATAATGTAAAGACAGTCAAAAAATCCGCATTCCCAATATTCAATGGTAAGTATCAAATAATCTGACTAAGATCCAAAGCTCTGATTATAAATAATATAAGACAAAAGAACGTAGCACAGATGCCCCAAAAGTTGTATCCATACTTTTACCATCCGCCATCAAAGATTTAACTTTATCCATGATCAACTGTTATATCGTCTACATTTCCTCTGTCATTTCTTAAGCATTAATTCACAGATTGCATCTGCTGCATTTTTAAACGCCCCTGAGTATTCCGCATTACTTAAGTATTTACATGAGTTATTTGACTAGTCTGTTTTTAAATCCGACCATATCAGTTATATCTCGCACCTTATCTCCACCAATGTCATCATCATCATCGTCAACATCATTATCATCAACAACAAAAAACAACAACAACAACAACAAAATTATTATAATACACAGCAATGCAAAAGTCATTAGCAACTTATTACTTCAATCAAGGTTTCGATCTTCATAGCAGACGTACCCAGGTTCGAGCCCTGAGAGCAGCAAATTTTGGACAAAATAGGATTGGTTGCCAATAAGGACGAAATTGGTCTACTGGATGAATTTCTACACAGTTGATACTGACAAATGTATGTACATAATGGCCCAGGTGTTTATAACGATATCCAAAACTGAGTTAAAGTAATTGTTATCACCCACCGCACAATCAATGTTCAGTTAATTATATAAATGTTCATTCCAATACAACTTCCCCGCGAGATGTGGTGTCTGTTCTACAATGACAGATTGGGGATGGTTAATTGTAAATTCAGGTCTAAATGTATGCCATAAAGGAAAGGCTAACCAAAAAACATTAGTTATTATATAACTAAAAATTGAGGATAGTGTGCGGCAGGGTGGCTCAGAGGTTAGTGCACAAAATTCCGAAGCAGACGTGCTCAGGTTCGAGCCCTGGCCGCGGCAAATTCTGGACAGTACGTCATGAGTTCCCAATGTGGACGAAACCGGTATACTAAATTAATTGCCTTTTCAAAAATATAAAATACTTAAAACAATACTAACAAATGTATGTACATAAAGGTGCTGATGTTTATATAGAGATCGCAACCTTGAATAATTTAATTTTTATCACCGTCTACGTGACCAATTTTTGTTTAATTAGTAACCAATTTTTCATCGTCATACAACAATAAGAATAATAATAAAAAATATTAAAATTTTAAAATGTATTGATAACGACAAAAATAAAATTTTAGGCAACAAAATTATAAAAGGAGTGTTTTGTAAGGGTGAGAGTCTAATAAACATAGGCATATTTAGCTAAATACTCCACAGAAATGAGGCAAACCAAACCTCTACATAACACTACTATGGGCAAGTGAACTTTTAGTTAGAGTAACATCAGCAATACGGCTTTCTTGCGGTTTACACTTTATCCCGTCATAAACAACCTGTCTTAAGGCTTATATTATTTCAACTCGTTAATCATTTTACCATTTTTCCAGCATTTCTTTACTTCAATTCATTGACAAATAAAACATTCCCTTTTGCTATTGCTTTTGACCACATCCTTTATACTTATGGTGTTCAAAACTAATTACTTTACTAGACATGCGTCAATCTCTTTTTATTATAACTATTGATTTTTTATCATTATTAGCCAATGAAAGAACTACAAACTACATTGACTTTTGACAGCTGAAAGATCTGTATATTCTTGGTCATGTGCAGAAAACGGTAATGTGGAAAAATAGTTTATTAACGTGGAAATCCGTAACCACATATGAAAATACACATATAGGTATGTTCCCGTATAAAAAGTACCATCTTAAGGCTGAGAAGATAGAATTTTAGGTCGGTTGCATATCTACGAGAACAAAAGATAGAAAGACTTTCCCAACATTGAAAGTCAATGCAGACCTGAAAAAGGTATGCAATGCGCATTTGCCATTGCATATAGGATGAGTTGCATGAATTTGAACGAAATGCACTCGTGCTCAACTCATAGGCATGGCAATTCGGGCGATTACTGATGAGAGCCCAATAACGACGAAACCGGTGTGGTACATTTGTTAGCTAATGACTTTTTTATTCTACTGGTGATCACGAGGACCCATTTTAATAAAACATTGGCAAAGGAACATAAGTTTCTATAAAGTTGAAATTATAGTCTCGTGAACATTCGTTTCGTGCTTACTGGCGACTCATCATTAGGAGCTGGTATTACGCCCTTTAACCACTATATATTTGGGTGAAGAATGTGGGATAATAGAACGCTACAATCTCCTATACGAATCTGTAAACCGGTAGAAGTGAAGCGAACTTCATACAAAGTCTTCAACAATGCGACTTCAACGCTAAGTGACACTATATAATATATATACCGAATCAGTAAATGATACTAACACTATGGCTATTGTGTCAGTAACCGATACCAACATTTTAGTATCGAAAAGGTACATGGTACTAACATGATGGATATCAATGTATGCTATAGTTCACCTAAATTGAGAATTACAACTATTTATGAACACCTGTTACTCCAGTAAATCCACACACTCCGGCTATTATCGGTATCAGTTATCACATTTCGCGGTAAGCATGACATTATTGAATTCAATTCATAACAGTTAAATACTGTTTGTTGCGGAGAGCCAATATATATGTAGGTATGTTTTAGGTGTTGCGAACATAGTAACTAATTACTTCAGTTGTGACCAGAAGGATAAACCAAATACAGCATTAACTGAAAGTATAACCTCGTGCAAATTCGTTTCGTGCTTACTGGCGACTCATCAGTAGGAGCCGGTATTACGCCCTTTAACCACTATATATTTGGGTGATGTGTGGGAAAATAAGACGCTACAATCTCCTATACGAATTTGTAAACCTGCAATAGTGAATCTAGCATCATAATGCGACTTCAACGCTAAGTGACACTATATAATATACATACCGAGTCTGTAAAGGATACTAACCCTATGGCGAACTTGGTTTAAAGAATTGTTACTACCTATCGCGCAATCATTGATTGATTAATAACGATAATTATTTACGCACGAATGCGATGCAAGGCTAGACGATACTACATGTATTCATTAAAATCATAAGGTAATGCAACACCCGTTGTATGAATATGATAGATGTCTTTCAATGAAAAGCACAAAACCATGCTTTTGAAAGAGAATTAGGAAGGCGCGCAATCTCTCTCTCTCTCACATATGCATTCACAAGCACGAGTTTGTGTTGTTCTGCTGATTGGTTACGACTTCCGCGCTTCTTTAAACTTGTCCAGAATGCGTTTTGCTATTGTCATTCGATGATCTTACACATGACCTAACACGATTTATAAATTATTGTCTCAATTATCGATATATAACTAACATGATATCCCATTCAAGATGAGTAGAAATTAAAAAATGGATTTCATAATTGTGTCGTATAGAAATATTGCATAAAAATTATGCTTAAAAACTGAGTTTCCTTCAATTATCCTAAATAATAAACACACGATTTGGGCCCCTCTCACGTGTGCCCTACCAACCCAAGTTGATTCACAATATTAAATTTATTCATGGCGGTGTTCTGACACAAAGTCTGTATAATTACTGTAAGTGATTTATTCGTCAATCTAACCAAAAATGTAGTGTATGCTAATGACCAACAGAATGATATTCAAGATATGTAAATTATAGTATTATATCATATTTGTCACGGAACATCGACATATATGCAATAGTGTATTTGGTGTCGCATACATAATAACACGTTATCTCAAATAGGATAATAAGGATAAACGAAAGGCAGCATGAACGAAAGATAACATCTTATGCGCGCATACGTCTTGTTCTTTCTGACGGCTCATCAGTACGAACCAGTACTACGCTCTATACCCACTGTATATTTAGTGAAGGAATGTGCGACAATAGGACAGTACCATCTCCCAAAGAAAGGTTTATACCCGCAGTAGAGCAAGCTTCATACAAATTCTTCGACAATGCGACTTCAAGGCCAACTCACTAAACATAAAATTTACCGAGCCTGCGAAAGGGTGCCAACACAATGTTTGCCTAGTCGGTAAACGGTACCAAAACAATGGATGCAAGATACGCCATATATGTCAGTATAAACTGAGTATTGTATGGTGTAGAAAAAGGCAATTTATCCAGTAGACCGGTTTCGTCTTTATTGGGAACTCATCACGTACTGTCCATATTTAGCCGCGGACAGGACTTGTACAGCTCGACAGTCTTGAGAAACGAACTAGCTGGCGAAGCAGAGGCTACCACATTCCATGAGCTATTGGATAAACTATCTATGAGCTTTAACATCACCTAAAAATCAACAAAGAACGCTGAAATTTCACTTTCTGTTATTTGCCTTGCACTGCTCAGGTACACGAGATTGCGTCGCTAGTCTCCATCCACTACTTATTCCTGGAACTCGTGTATTTGAGAACTGTCTTGTACGACTGTATCCTTAGAACGATGAGTCTCATGATTTAATAATCTTTCTTTTTATGTGGGCACAATCTTTGTTTATTCTTCGACAAAAAAGCAACTAAATTGATCTTTCCACAAATTCGCAGTCTTTACTCTGGTAGCCCTAATCTCGGGGGGTATCTACAGTGGCTTGATTTCGTTTATTCATACAGCGAGACCGAGCAGATAAAGCGACCCTTTGTATATCGCGCGCAGGCCGAAAAATTATGTAATTATTATTAATTGTGTTGGTCAATCTTATCTTTGGTCTATAAAAGCCACAAAGTTGCTCATTCCTGGCAGGAATAGACGGCTCACACTCAGTCATTCATCACTTAAATTACCTGCCTTCAAAAGCCGATAAGCAATATCAACAAATTGGGTTTTTTCACTTTTATATTTTTAAAATGGTCTGCCGCAGAAAGCTAGAGTAAAATTTTCCTCTGTTTTCTTTAAGGCGTCAAGATTATAATTTGCTCCTTCTACTTTTAATTCAAGCGATCACGTCAGGTGCAGGTCAGAAGCCGGATTTCGGTTGTCAGAAGCTATTGGAAACGCGTGCCGTGTGTAATTTCAGTTTCAGCAAAGTAAAACTGACGCCGTTTCACGACTGTGAGAATAACGTAATCTAACACGAACACGTTCACGTAAAAATAAATATAGGATGACCATTTTATACGCACTCGTACATTGATGAAAATGAAGCTAATCATTTCTAAAGCATTTTAACTATCAGCTTAATTAAATGCACGTGAATAATCTTTAAATTCACACAAGAATTATAGTTCATCAAAGTTTTTAAATACCTTATACAGGGCCAGCTTCATTTCTATCAATGTCCAAGTGCCTATATAATATATATATATATATATATATATATATATATGGACATAGTTATCCTAAATGTGTGGAACTATATATTAAGTGTGGGAGACAAGTCTATTAATGCTCATAATACAAGTTAAAAACAGTTTTCATCCTTGTTTATTAAGTAATTTTTCTAGAATTGTCTGTTCTATTTTAATAATTTTCACTATACCTAATTACATTCTAATAATTTTGACTCGGTGCAGGTATGACAAATTTAAGCGTATTGTAATTTTTGTGTCTAAACTCGACCTATGTATATTGCATGCATACTTTGCAGTAACATTTATTTCACGATCTTTTGCAATCATAAAACAAAAAAAATTTGGGAATTATTGGCTTTTTAATTTAGCGGGCAATTGTGAAATCCAAAAACAGAACTATTGCGACTGCCGAAGGGCAGTAGGCCTATATATCTATACCCGACTTCGGTAATGTCACACACAAATCTGCACATCTACGGAATTATTGTCATGTAGATTAAATAAATTTACTGCGTTATTATATGTCAGTGAAATTAATGCAATCCAACCCATCGGTAATAATATAATATGAAAGTTGGCAACACATTTCAGTCAAAAACTACACTTTTTAGCTTTCTAAAAATCCCAGTCAAATGTTAATGCGTACACCGGTCGACATTTCAGTGGAACAGACAAACGAAGTGTGCAACAGAATAAATTAAAAAAGAGGCATCAGAAGGTGGTCTTAACAGAGTAAAAATAATACAAGTTAATCAGTATAATTTCAAAAATTGTTTATGAACCCCAATCGCAATAACTACAACAGGATAGATCAAATTTCATACCATTCATACAAATTAACATGCACCTGTATTAAAAACGTATCCTTCTATGTCAAATCCATGTTCATTGTTATGTATGTTTAATAAAAGGACGCCAAGCCGCACGTTCCTAGATGGGATTTTGAGGTGTTTTGAGCTTTCTCGTTATAAGCTTACCCGAGTAAGAAGAAGGCAGATCCACGCCATAATGACTTTGCTGACGGCTTACATTTTAACGTAGCGCGGCACCTGAAAATATTCAACGATAGAGCCAAAGTGCTTAAGACATTCATACCAACCAGTCAAGTACATAATAAAGAAGAAAAGAGATGAGTAGTTATAAACGTGTATAACTTGAAAGAGCCAGTTAATTGCATTCAAAATATACAGTAAAATACAGAGATAAAATGCAAAAATCGCACAAGATAACATTATTATAATTATCTCAAAGGCAATAATATTAAAAATAATGTAAAAACGAGTTATACGCTGTGATAATTGTTATAAAACATCGTCCGGTTTACTCACAAAACTTTCGCAAACACCTCATCACTTTGTTGGCCGCAAAAGAACACCAGACTAATCATTCAAGGTGGAGATTGAGACTGTTATTCCAAATTTCTTCGTCAATGGATTTTCCGGGCAAGACGCTATTAATAATTTCCTACGATGTGATTCGGCATTAAAACGTTCTTCACAAAGTCAATTACCATATTATAGAGTCCTTCATTAAATAAGTCCATTAAGAATAAACAGAAAACTGAAATACCAGTCACTTGAGAGCCAAAAAAATTAACGAGAAATCCGGAAAACACAATTAGTGTTTGGAAGAGTAAATCCTCAAGAAACATTTTAGTGCAAAAACAAGCTTACAAAAAGCTAATTACCTTTCAAGAAATAACTGTCAGCAGTCGTTATTTTTTAAAAAGATGCATGTTCTCCCATACACATACGCATAAATTTACTTTCAATCATGCCTATAATTCTGCATGAACACTCCATATAAAATTTTTGGTGATATAAGCGTACCAAGTAATCAATTTTCAGCCCTCGTGGCTTTACTACTTTTATCCTATAAAATACAGATGTAGTATTCACTGTCGTTAGACACTAAATTGAATGTTTTATGAATAAACTCCAACTGTTCAAACATAAAACGTAGCTTAACAATTTACAGCAAAAAATTGCATATCCTATACGTAGCACACATGAAAAGCCAAGAACAGACCGCATAAAAAAATTGAATATGTACTAAACAAATAATATCATATCAAATAACAAATAAAAAACGGCATTTCTACAAAACAGCATAAAAAGTACTGTGAATTGACAGGCTATATTACATAAAAAGTTGATTTACAAAATAACTAAGCAAGGCAAGCCACGGCCTCGATCGAAAAGCGTGTACTTGAACACGCTTTTACACTAATAAACAGAGCTACACATAAATAACATACGATTTGTAAGTTAAAATTCATTAGAGATCTTTTTTGTAGGCAAAACAAAAACAAGCCTTAATTAGTATATGATGCATTGAAGGGATAGATGCAACTCTCGCATACGTAGTCACACATACGCTGTAATTCATGTGAAAGACGGCTACATAATTACATACAAGGCTGGCATAATCAAAGTTTCTAGAAGCTTTCTTCACATTCAGATGCTGCTAAAAGAATAATTTATTGATCGCAAAATTGTGGAAATTGCGCTTATTTGAATGACGTGTGTTGACACTAATCCCCGTTTATTTCACAAATCAAATATCAAAAAACTATAGTAAATAAATTGAAACTGTGCAGCCGACACTTTAGTTAAGTCTACTAATAATGAGAGCTCTATTTCTGATTTTTACTACAATATGAATACATTGCAGATTAAGAGAAGTGAATTGGTGCATATTTGAAGTCCGCAAACTCTTTTTTTTTAAATAATTGCAATCACAAACCACGAAATCAATTCTTCGCTAAAGGCTTCATATATGTATGCAAAAACGTATATGTTTAGACGTGGACACAAGGAAAAGTAGTATTTTATGATTTTATTAACAATTCCTAGCCATTATCATGTACGTTTTTGAATACGATTAATTCAATAAAAAATAGTGCAAAATCGTCCTGAAAGATCATTGAGTTAACGCAAATGCATTGTATTTCCGATAAAAATAACAGACTCCATGTAAAAAATAATAACGGATTTAGATTCCGGGATAAGTTTCCACATCAAAAATAATGGCGAAGTAGTAATATGTTAAATAACTTATCGAAAGCTTGATATCGAGAGTACATATTGAAAGAAAATATTACAAAATACAGTCCGCCTTATTAAACAGAAAAAGACCGAAGACAAGTAATAAAAAATAAAATTGTAAACAGTCAAGTCTTAAAAACAAAATGTACATCAATCTAATTAATCCCCGAAACGTGAAGTGTTTTGCACACTAACAACATTAGCGCTTTAATCATGAATTTTGAAGATTTCATAATCTACCACATTGGTTCCACTGATAGCTCACAGAGGGAAGTTAGTAAAACAGCTAGTGAAAATACCTTCTTATTGCCAGATTATGTTTTGAACTCGGTGATAATCGATTATCCTTGACAGATAATATTATGGCTCAGTGGATTCCGCTGCGTAGCTGCATGCATTTTCGAACCATACTTCCCGAGATAAATCCTCGTTGCTACACGTCTGAATGGAGTTTAAGCTGATACGCTAATAGCCACCAACTCTTGATCCCATATCATAAAAATAATAACACAGTTCAATAAAATATTACACAATCTAGGATGCCTTGGAGACTATATTGTGAGTTTGGCTAATTTGATACCCGAACCACACAAAACAAACAAAGAAATGTCACTTTTAAAGAAGAAACTAAAACACAAACAAAAACTAAATAAGCATTAGCAAAGTTAATGCATGCAGACCAACCAACGGAACCAATGTGATGTCCAATCGAGACAAAATAACTGGCGGTAGAAGTACTCAAACGCACACACAGGGCTCAGTTATCAAAAAGTATAAAAAAACTAGTATATTCTTATGGTTATAGTAAATTATATTGCACATGCGCACAAACACAATCGTACATCGACATTTTTAAAGATTTTTAAACAACCGTATAAAATAGACCTATTTAACAGGATTAAAGAATTCCGCTTAATAAGATAAAAATTGCACAATTATTGATAGAGCTGTACGAGGTAATTTTAAATCACGATAACGTAAAGTTCGACAAAATTTAAATGACAAAAAGGAAATCTACTTAATATTAGAAAATATTCAGAGTATAGTTTGCAAATATACTGCGTAACGTGGTTGTAAAAAATAATACCATGATAAGATTTATTCTCGATATTTCGGAGATTAATTGTGCCTGGCTCAATAAGTAGGTTGCACGTTAAGTTTGGCAACACACAACACACAAAATAAAACCAAACTTCCAGAATACACAAAAACTTTCAAATTATAAATCTACATTTTCTTGCTGAAGAAAAAATTACAAATATGAAAGAACGGTCCTCTTTTGGTCTGCCAGAATGGCTTATGAGTTGGTAATATGATCCAAATTTCGCTCAATCCAAAAAAGGAAGACGTTTCCATTGTCTTGTGATCAAATTGAAAAGAAACCTTGTTTTCAATTTAGCTTGAACATATCATTATGCACATGTTTAAAAATATTTAGTCCATTTCAGATAATGTGAAGACAGTAATTACCTTGGTATTAATGTACACATAAGGTTAAAATAAATTGACCATTCAGAAATTGCAGAGGAAAGCTCATTATACAATAGATATCTTTCAGGATATATGGTGTACAATGAATGCGCATGAAGACACACGTAAACACAAAATCTGCAATAAAATTGTAAACGTGTTTAGCATCAATACTCAGCTCAATTTAACAGGGTTCGTGTGGATAACATCCATCGGAAAAAATTATTAATTGTTGTTCTAGTGTCGAATCTAAGTGTTTCCGAAACAAAAACTTTAGTCGACATAAAAAATGGCATCGCCGTTTCTCGTTATAAGCTATAAAGTAAGATTGATTTTAAAATTTGGGATGTATATAACACTGTTCTGTCAATAAAAGCCACTCTATTCAGCTTGTATTACTGTTCAATCTTTAATTGATCGATCATTTCATATTGCAAACATTTTATTTATATGAACATTTAAAGTAAAGGAACAATCAACTTCCATAAAAACCGAGACTTAATGACAGAGTTAACGAAGTAAAATGACAGCAATATATTTGAAACCGTTGAATTAACGCAGGAAAGACAACAATGAACTATTCATTCTGGGACTGGTGTATGGAAGACGCCAAAATACCCTATTTACTATTTACATATTTTTGAATAACTCAAATATAGACGCAATTCATAGGCAATTTAGATCTAAATAAAGACAAGTAAAAATAAACACACACGCATATATATATATATATATATATATATATATATATATATATATATATATATATATATATATAATATGGGATGAAATCTCATACCAATGAAAATGAGGCCAACCCTTAACACTACAGGTCATAAAGGCTTTTACTAAAAACATTTACAATAGTTCATTAATATGAAAATAGCCTATTGGCCCATGAGAGGTTTAGATGCTATCAATTATACGACACAATCAAACTTGAAAGGATAAAGATTAACATTTTCAATACAGCCCGAAACTATATTTTTATACACTACATATGAAAAGACAGAATTAAATCATTTTTTGCGCTGGCGCTGATAAAATTATTTAAATCAAGGTTGCGATCTTCATAAAAATGCCAATCGTGCATACATTTCTCAGTATAAAATACGCATTTTATAATCTAGAAAAGGCAATTCATCCAGCATATTAGGATGAAACCAGTCTACTGGATGAATTTACCTTTTACACTATACGTCGCTTAGATTATACTAAAAAATATACGCATATAATGGAACTGGTTTTTATATCAAGATAGAAAATTTGAATAATGTCAAACTCGATGGCGCATAATAATTCATAGTCTTGGAGCCGGGCAGGCTTTAAATTTTACAATTGAAATGGACTATACACCGTGAAACAATGAAGGCCTCAAAAGGAGCATACATGAAATGAAAGATTCAACGTGTTACATCACTGCATGCAGCCAGTGAGCTGGCATTTCAAAGAAAATAACGAAAAATGTCCTACAATGAAAAGAGCCACTGGTCAAAACAAGCAGGGTATGTGGCGCTTGGTAGATATGTCTCCGGACAACTTGTCACACAGCATAGAGTCAAATAAAAACAGGGAGCGTAAAAAAACATTTTGCCGATTCACATCTATTTATTATATCCTTGCATGAAACAGCAACGAATATCTGCTATACAAACGTAAATAAGTTAAAATTTGGAATTCAATCTAACCCCAGGATATAAAAGCAAATAACACATGTTCTTTTATATTTTCTACGACGAGCCAGCTTCAATTTCTATAATTCACACATCATGTGTGCGCTAAACAGAGTAAAAAAGTACAATTCAACTCGTTGCAGTCACTAATGAAATAGAAAATTTGAACAGGAAGCATAAACGTAGAAAATATTCGATTACTGCAAAGTCGCGTTTGTCATTTAATGTGTAGTAGACAACATGAATACGCCTGTAATATCTCGTTTTCTGGCTAGTCATCAATAGAAGCTGGCGGTACGTCCGAAAATACAGATCTTAATTGCATTTCATGTGCGGTATAGTGTCGCAGTAGGTAGAGACAAGACTCCAAGTCTAACAGCCCCGGTTCGAGCATTGTCCGCGGCAAAATTCTGGACGGTACTTCAAGAGTTCCCAATAAATATTAAACAAGTATACTGGAGGAATTGTTTTCGATAACTTACTCAGTGATATTTTTATAGTCACAAATACATATTTAATGTGATTTTTTAAAGTCAAGCACACAATCTTGATTTAAATATTTTTTGTCACCAACCGCGCAACCAATGTTTGTTTAAACAAACCATATTTGTTAAATTATAAGGCTCCAATAGAATAAGCAATCTACTTACTATTGAATATTAAAATCACCCTTAACTATAGAGAAATCTAGTATTGCGGGAAGACTAATGAACTTCACAATCATTTTGTTACACATTACTTGTCTTCTTTGATGGAAGGTGGCCAAATACAATTAATCTCAACATAAGTCGCTTAGTTACGCATCACGGAAAGCTCAACAGTCGGGAGATGCATGAAGGACTGATGAACTGGAAACAGTAGCAATACAGATCCAGTGGTAAATTTAGGTTTTTAGTAAGGACGTTATCAGAACTCACTAGGTGGAAGACCTAAATCTCTATTTGTGTACACAAAACAGTTCATTTTTGTCATTCGAATGAACTCAAGCTTATTCATGCAGCCATGTTTTAGCTTATACCCGTTAGGCCTATCACAATGAATATACTAATCATAAAATACATATTAAAAAATAAAACTAATTCCGATGTAAACTAACAGCCAATAACCGCTAGCTATGTTATCGTGTTAGGCCATGTTTTACAGCTGAAACAATTAAAATAGATAGGAAGCCGATTTATATCACAATGCTTAAAAGACCTACAATTTACACATCAAACGGTTTTTCGTATATGTTCACGTCATCGGATTGTGTCCATTTCATGAAACAATCAAAAACTAACGAACAAAATTGAAGTCTCTGGAGATTAAAGTACAACAAGAAACAAAAGCTAATAAGTTAAGACCAAGCATGCGTACGGTGATTAGCAAGACCCATCATTTTGTATAATAAAAAAGTAATCATCTGAGCAGCGTAGAAACAGTACTTGTTAAAAACAAATTTGTTGCAAATGGTAAATCAAAGACCGACACCGGAACACCATACGAATCATTTAATAAAGTTACTTCATAAAAGGGTTAGAAAAACCAAATAAGCTACACGTAAAAAAAATTGAAATACCATCATATGGCTTGTCAAGGAATATGTAACTTTTTCTTGTGATCTTTAGCGATTCTTGACTGCAAAACCTCCCAGTTCCACATCTGTCGCGTGTTCGCTGGATCACAGTTATCCAAGAAAATGCGATTTGCATCATCACTTATAGTGACACAGGCACTTTCATGACGAATCATAACCGGGTTTCTGTCTTCAACATTGTCGGCGTAGTCCAAGTGCCAGAGTTGGTTGCCACCAATCGTGTGACAAAAGAAAAACTTAACTGAAGATTTTGGTCGAACATCTGGAGCATCAAAACACCTTGAAGGAGTATATCGAAGCAATAGTAAAGCATATACAAAAGCGGAAAATGGGAAAACATACAAACTAAACAATAATGATTAATAAAGAATACAGTTAAGAAACTTACATAGAGAACTATGCTGAAATATAAAACGCCAATTACATACATTACTGATTTCTTCAATCGAACAAACCCAGATAGAAAGGCGCGCGTTGCACAAAACACTGAACAATTTCGCTCCATCTCGAATATGCTCCTTGAAATTATACGATGCGATTGAAAAACATAATTTCGAATGTGATCGGTAAATTATGATTTCTTTCTTATTTGCTTGGCACATATATAGAAATTGCTCCATTTATATTGTTCATAAAAGGAAAGTATATCTGAAAAAAATTCGCAATAGTGAAACGTCCCCTCATTAACATGCATTACCCTTTAATTTACATATATTCCACGATAGTAAGTAAATTCACCATTCTTTTATAATATATGATAAAAACAGTAACGCATGGAGAGAAAAAATTATTAATAAATATAATTTCTACCAGTAAGCCCAGCCAGTGTTTTGAACTTGTCAGTGATATTATAGTTCATCCAATCATAACCGTAAATTTGTAGTAAATAATCGCACCTTAGCTGTTTATTGTGCAATTTTACAAACCAGACTTCTTTCTCTTGATACCATATGTCATCGTCATTTATTTGAAACGTGTCCGCGAATAATTGGTGTGGCAATTTGATAGACATATCTGTTACTTTTGAAGATTATTCGGTGGCGCTTCTACTCCCACCTAGCATGGTCCATTTTTGAATTATTTTCTGCATGTTTAAGAAGGATTATGTTAATATTCTGCGATAATTACAAAAGTCACAATCATTTTTACAGATTTTGCCTTGTATAAAACCGAAATAGTTTTACAATCGATAATATGTCTTGAAAGTAATAAATGTTCACAAATTATTAATTTTAGTATAGGAGCCACAACCATTTTTACTAATTGATAGAAAGATGCTGATATTTTTCGAGCCTAATTCATTATCTGTCAATGTACAGACAGGTACATTGAAATTTGTCTACAGGTAATGATGTAAAAGGCACAGAGAGGCTGTCCTCATTAATTCGCATAAGTTTTGTTTTATTGAAAACAACTCTCAAGTGTATTGACGGAGACTGAGCTTTAGTCGCTCAAATTAATTTGCTTTTGAAAATTGCAGCCGGTAGACTAACTAGAAAGATAAAATTAGGAGTTAATCTTCGAGGTATTTTGATTTCATCCAGATTTGCT
Organism: Eudiplozoon nipponicum; assembly: GCA_029291075.1. Taxonomy (NCBI): domain Eukaryota; kingdom Metazoa; phylum Platyhelminthes; class Monogenea; order Mazocraeidea; family Diplozoidae; genus Eudiplozoon; species Eudiplozoon nipponicum. Next base: position 50,402 of record JAQBSW010001392.1, on the reverse strand, counting down.
TCGATTATATTATTTTTCCTCAAATAATATTCGATAAATAAAACTGGATAACAATTATTCCTAAAAGTTTCGCAAAGCAGGTTTAGTCCAACTTAAATGTTCATAGGTGAACAAGTCCTGTGTAATAAAGAGCGCGAATTGGTTATGAGATTCCTTTTTACGTCTTTGGTACACCACTGAAACAATAATTATATACTGCTCCGACCAATTTGATTTTTTATGACTCGATCTTGAGATGGTTTCTTCCAATCTATCGTTAGCTCTACATCTAATGTCGCTCGTGTATAATTAATGTAGCAGTGTACTTTTATCTTCATTCTTTCCAACGACAAAGAAATTATCACCAGCGTAGCGTACAAATGTAAGGACTCCAGTGATTAATTGTCTTAATCCCGTTGATTCTAAGTAGCGCATGTAAAATTTTACTAAGACCTTTCCAAGAGGCCTACTCACGCCTATGCAGTAAAATAGTTTATAAAAGATTCTATAAGGCTAGTAATTGTACGTTTTGTGCGCCAAGGTAAAAAAGTAATTTTAAGCCGTCCACTTCTAGTAATTTTCCATTTAAATATGGTCGCATATATTCACAAATAATATTAATTGATTCACTCAACCGAATACCAGTAAATACAGATTATGTTCTATCCACAATGCAAATGAAAGATAAGCAAAATTAGATATGCGGCTCTAATATCTAAGAGTCTCACATGCATTGTACTCGACCGAAATAAAAAGCTATACTTTTTATGCCTAATATTTATAGATAGAGGAGGGTCAGTTAGAGCCATAGGTTGTGAGCGTTTTCGACTAGGATCTATCTGTAAGAAATTTAGACTAATAGCATAAGTTTGTAAATAACTGAAAATGAACGTACTGCTCGATGTGGCGGGTAAAGTGGATGAGTTGTCACACAGAAGCAAATTAGCACACATTTTGGCAAGTAATTTATTTGTTCCTAATAAAAACCAAATCAGTCAAATTTATGTTTTTCGTGTGCTACACTATTCTGTTTTTAATTTATACTGCCAAATCCTGTCTTTATACTTAATTCGATACCTATTTGTGAATAAATAAATTTTGCGGGTGTGGGTGTAAATAATTTCAGTTTCAAATATGACCTGACAACCAAAATAGGTCAAGTACAAATAATTTCCCGTGCACAAGCAGCATTTCTGTCATAGACCCTCCAAAAAATCTATTTGTTTAACTAAAAATGACACTACGAATCTATTTTTAAACGAAGATAAATATATACTAATGTAAAGTACAGATACATGATATAATATATATATATATATATATATATATATATATATATATATATATATATATTCGTACATATCTAAAGAATCAAGATTTAAAATAAAGGTGAAACCAAAATAGCATATTTAAACGTTAAATTGTTCAGAATTATGTTTCTGATGTAAGAAAATTTAAACCACAATATTGCAGTACGTGGAATGTGAATTTAGTAAGTCTCAATCTATATCGGTTTTCCGCCTCAATGAGTTTTATATATATATATATATATATATATATATTATGTATATATATATATATATAATATAAATATATATGTATATGATATGATATTAAAAACTCATTGAAGCGGAAAACTATTTTATACTGGACCAACAGATTCAAAATTCTTGTGCTGAATTGATGTAGATTTAGATTTATTGCTTAGAAAATTAATACCAAAGAAATTTACATTGACACATGTCATCTTGATTTCTACTTTTACTTCAAATTTTTAATTCCTACTCTTTCCTGATATTTGTTATCTAATACAATTCCGCTTTTTGATAGCAGAAAGCGCTTGGTGAGCATATCAGGCAGGCCAATAGCGTGTTTTAAAAAAAACGTGCGCATAACATGTAAAGCACTATTAATGAGGCTTAGTCTGCATAATGTTGTAACTGCACTGAACTTAAACGAGCAAAATCAAACTTAATAGAAAACAGCTCAATCGCATTAGTTAGATAGATTATAATTGATGTATGTCACACACCCGAAATAAAATGCAGTATACTATGAGTGCGTGTTTACCAAACTTATCCAAACGTTACCGACTTTTTAGCTAGGGCTATCAGATAATCGTTGCAAGCTCGAGAATTAAGGATCACTATTGCTTTTAGCTAGCCAGCCAAAAATTCCATAACTAAAGTGATCACCGTATAAATCCAATAATGTGGGACGCATACAGACGCTCTTGTCGGCCAAAACATGTATCACTTTCGCATACTGTTTTATTGGCATACGCTTACTCCACCCAACCTCCCAGAATGTATCACAAAAAATAAAACGGAAGCTTAATACCACTCACTAGACCTCGAATAAGAGGGACGAAATATTCAATCATTGTTTTGATGACAGTAATGCTAGTTGGTTACATTACAAATATAAATACCTACAAACATGCACACATTCTCGGGCCAACGATTACACCTGAAATTTTGTAAATTATTGAAATATTTTATAACAATATACATGGTTGCCAAAACATTCATGCTTTGGTCAAATTTTTTTTAAATTAAAATTAACTTTTCTCTAAATCAGACCCAATAACGTTTCGTGTTCTACAGACTCAATTGTTTATCATCAGGCAAATATCCTTCAATTTAACATTTTCTACTGAAAACTTTCTCGGGAACTGAAACTAACAAGATTTATAACAGAAGATAATACACACAATATAAGTTTTAATACGGGCTGATTCAAAATTGTTAGTTATAATAAAAGATGTCCGTCAGTTATCAAAATGAATATTTCTATATTAAAACCGAAAAATGTGAAGCAAAACATGGAAAATCAAATTAATAACAAACATACATGCAAGAGTACACCCGCAATCAATAGTTTATGTACAATTTTCTTTATAAATCTTCAATAATATCGCCACTGAGCTCGCGCACGGTTTCAAACCAAGAACTACGATGCGCACGTGGATCCCATCCTGGCAGACGAGCGGGTCCTTTACTACCCACTTTGGATTAAGGTAACTTCAAATGGTACTTCCATGTCAAAATCTGCCCACCTTCCTTCTTACGCCAATCTGGTGCTGGATGATGGAACAGAGCTCTACTGGGCAATCGAATTGAAAGCATACGCAAAACGTGACCAGGCCAACAAAGTTGATAGAGCCTTATTTGTTTTTCTAACGAGGAGCATTTATTGGCAGATCCAAAAATACGTCTACGAATGTCAACGTTGGTAATTACTTGTTGGTAATCAACATGTGCTATACGTCTCAAACAACGATGGTCGAATGCCTGTAAGCGTCTAAAATCATCACCTCTAAGAGGTTAAGTTTAACTAGCGTCGAGTAAAACAGCGTGTATAAATTCATTGTGAACACGTACTTTATGTGAGAGTAAAGTACGCGCGTTTCCGAGCCTGTTAAAGTATCTTTCATTTATAGGATGAGAATTTCATACCGAAAGACGGAATGTCTCGTGATCTATTTAAGGTGGACTGAGCAGAATTTCGATTGTCGAAGGAATGTACGATATCGTCTGCATAGACCAGATCGAATATTTTACCGCCTAAGTTATTGATAGAGCTCCAAGGATATGAAAACCTGCCGAGTATTTCTAGATCTTCATTCTGCAGTTGCAGCGTTGGAGTGAGTGGTGGGTGATCCTGTAACAGTATCTTACATTTAGGGGGTGCAAATTTAATACCGAAAGACGGAGCAACGTCTGTTAATCTATACAATGTGGCCTGGGCAGCATTCAGATTGTCGAATAATAGTACGATATCGTCCACATAGTCAAGATTGACTAGTTTACCGCTCGGGAGAACTTCAATACCTGCATCCTAAATGTGTGGAAGTGTTGTTAATAATAGCACCGATTACAAAATTAAACAAAAAGGAGGAAATTGGACAGCCTTGACGAACATCACTGCTGGTTTTAAAGTTGTGTGTTAATTCGTTTTGACTTTAATGCGACCAGAATCACTTGTGTAGAGAGCATGTATAATATTAACAAATTTTGTCGGTATACCTCTTTTTTGCAGAATATCAAATAAACATTGCGATCCATTAAGCCAAATGCACCGTTGAAGTCTAGAAAGACGGCTATTGTGGGACGGCGATATATGTCGCTGTTCAAGAACTTGCCTTAACGTAAAATATTATCTATACAACCTCGTCCTGCGCGGAATCCGGCCTATTCTTCTCTGGTTTGTGATTCACGTGAAGCGCTAAGACGATGTAGGATGGTTTAAGCAAATAACCTACATACGACTGGAGTCAAGCTTATACTACGACGGTTATCATACGAATTACGATTGACATTTTTAAAGATAGTAATGGTCGACTTATTACAACCAAGTGGTATGATCTCCACATTCCAGAGTGAAAATGTTTACTCAACGCTCCAGAATTATATCGCCACCGTCCTTAAATTATCCAGGAAGCAAATAATTATGGCCTAAGACATAAGATTGCATTCCGTATTTCTAACTCTGGTTTTTCGAGATTAGAAGTCCACCCAGTTGATACAGTTATGATTTCAGGAATTTGAACTGACGCATTTGCCAAAGAAAATTGATCTTCGAAGTGGTCAACCCACCTATGAAGAAAACTTATTTTATCGGTTATTAGATGGTTGCTACCATAATTTATAATTTCGATAATTTGTTTCACGAATAAGTTGGAACTAAAGCGACTATTACCATAATCAAATCCTCCTTCCATTCCTTCAGCCTTTGACGACCAAAAGGATTCGAAATCGATGAGTATTATTATGAGCCGAGCTAAGTGGAATTCGAATTTTTACGGGGACCAGCAATGCCAAACACAGTAGTACCTTCATTGCACATAATGGAGCTTATCTTGGTACAAAGTAAATTCGAATATTTGCCATCAAGACCACTTAGTTGTTCGAACTTTCTTACATCTATTTGGGGTTTTTTCTAATTTATTTTTCCGTAAAAATTTAGTGCAAATCTATAACGGATAAGTGCATGGTCTGAGTCGAAAATTGTTCCCAATAGAACGACACTACTGGATGCAACCACGACATCTATAACTAATCGCTGCATGACCAATTTGAGTCCACTGTAATCCGGAAGCTGAAGGACACCATGTGGAGCAATGTCTTTCTATACGTCTAAAGTTTGTACTATTTGAATAAACTATGTTCCGCGAAGCTAACCAAAAGTCGTTCACCATTATCGTTGCACGTAGAGCTTAAAGTGTATCTTTCACCTAAATGAAAGTCTGCGTTACTTAAGCGCCCAACCGCAGTATTCGTGTCACTCATAATTATGACAATATCTGAACTACTTGCTCTACTTACTAAGGAGATTAGTTCGGATTACAATTTTTTTTAGCTTTCGTCTATGCTGAAATCGGGTGAAACATATGCAGATAAAACGAAAAGGCAAAGTTGATTACGGATTTTTAATATTTAATTTTTTTTAGATATTTAGTTACCCGATTTTCAGCTCAGTAATACGATCAACACCAGCCATATTCATAGTGACTAGTACTTTGCGGTCCGTACGATGAGAAACTGGGACCCCGCGAACGATTCGATGAGGAACATCCTCTAGGGAGAGTTTAGATTGTGTAATTTCTGCCCAAAGCTGGTGAACTAGGTTTAGAAAGCTAATTGCTTATAGTATGCTTCTAACGCACACACAGCCTTGAATTATAGATGCCAATATGTTTAACCACTCGTTTGAGCAGAATAATTCATCCTTCAATAGTAGACGGACTTTATAAAAACAACCCTGTGCGATCAAATAAAACGTAGACACCAGCAAAACATTTGCTTGACGATAAAATGACACAAAAGGTGCAAAATTGTTGCTGAGCTTGAATGCAATTAGCGCATGTACTGATGTAGCATTTCCATTTTTGACGAAGGGCGTCATAAATCAAAATGGCATTTCAAGTTATTTTTAAAGATTTCAGGTAATTAATTTATTGACAGAAGCGAGATTATATTAGAATACACAATTCAAATAATTTTTAGAGATTTCAGATAACTAATTTATTGACAGACGCGAGATTTTATTAGAGCACATTACATTAAATTTACTAAAAAAAAATGTAAAGTGCAAAGATGAGTTAAAGATTCCAGTTATTGTTCAGCGCTAATCTCACAAACAAATTTAACACAGCTCAAAAGAATCGGTTTCTAACACTAAGCATAATATCTTCCTGGAGGTTCGGGGTGCGAGTCCTAATTTGGAGCGTCAATTTGAGTATGCTCTAAATTAGTTTCTGTCATGTCATTGTGCTTGCAATTGCGCCATCATCGTAATAAAAGACCTGTAATAACTGCAAATGCAAAGAAGACGACGCAGTTCTGTCGTATTCGTCGGTGCGGGAAGCCTCCTGATAGCCTCGACGTTGTCTTCTAGGATATTTATAATGTCATGCATATTCGATAACCCTAGGAATTTAAATTGTTTTTGTGCCAATACGCACATTTCCATGTTTAACACGAGAACAAACTGATCAGTACGAGAGAGGGTCCCATTGTTATCTGTTAAATGTTGTTCGAAATCATCTGAGGCTAAAATCACTTCATCGACGTAAGAATACATAGATGGAAGTGTCCGCAACTTTTTTCCATGAATCTCTTAAATATATGTGCTGCTGCAAAGTTTGCTCAATCTAAATATGGTAATACTTCACCGTCTCGTCCGCACGTGCTAAATAGCTCCGCCCTGCAGCAACACTTTATCTGGGATACTGAAAAATCTATTTTAATTCATGCAAGTTGGGATCAAAGGTAACATTGGTCAGCATAATTTCGCAGTGACAGCAACTTTTAGCCAATATCAACATTCCTAGAGGTCAGTCTTCGGTAAATTCTTGAACTAATTTTGCGTTCAAGTTATCGGAAATCACTAGCATTCTAGAACTCTGCCCATATAACATGAGCAAATTTTTATATCTTCTTATAAAAATAAATTTTGTCATTAGCAGAGCAGTTGAGAACTGACGCGAATACGATTAAGAATCTCATCAACAGATTGCCTACAATGAATCTAGATTATAGAGCATGTGGTTCTATAGTTAATACTTTCGCTGCAACACTGGATACCATAAAGATAGTACCAAACATTTCTGAATCAGTCTACCCCAGTACAATAAGGGCACGTCGTCGTTGGAACTTGGGCGCGTGAATGCGTATAATTACGCGTTTACCGCCGAAACATGCCGACCTTCGGTTCAAGTTCTTAAGCTAACGTAAATTTTACTCTATTCAGAAGTGCCAAAATTTCCCGACAATCTGTATAAAATTTTATTCGCCTATTCACCCTGTCAAATTCATTAGATACGGCTACCTATTCAATCTGTGCGCCGGAATAAGTCATATCTATGTTTATTTGTGGATCATAAAATAACATCTGGTTGTTTACGTCCCATTGGGATTTCTGATTTTTATTTAGTCATGCCACACTGAAGTGGCCTCTCGCCTTAAATCAAAGCACACCAACTACATGTAGGTGTTTTTCTTCTCTAAGATTTGCATCCACCCAAGACTAGTGAGTACTATCAGCCTAGAATAATTATTCAATTGTCATTTTTGCCTCACATTAAAATCTTATGTCACACGTAGGTCAGGAACCAGACATTCGTTGCAAGAGGCTATTGGAACCGCTTTCAATAAGTATACTAAATATAAGGAAAGTAACTATGACATGGCCTAAAAGTTATGACAAACTTCTGGGCGAAATTTATAGATTACTGTAAGCAAGTCGCTACAAATATGTACACAAAAAAGAGTTTACTTATCCGTTCTAATTCTTCAAAGCAAACAAAATTAAAGCATAACAAATTTAAACAGTCTTTTGACCATACAAGTATGTATATACAAATATATATATATATATATATATATATATATATATATATATATATATATATATATATATATAGTTGGTAATGTCGACAACTCACGCATATGAAGCCAGCTTATCACTTCATTCAAGTTATTAGTCGTAAAATACAGCTTCAATACAAAAATTTGCTCTGCCTAATTTGACTTTTTCTAGTAGTAAGTACTCTAGTTACAGTCACCAATTCTATCTCAAATATTTTGCGAACATACTCTGTACAAAAAAGCTGAACAACTCTAAATAGTACCGAAATCAGTAATTTATTATGGATATTTGATAGAAAACGCAACTAAATATCTTACAGCACAATATTCGATTGAGCAATGTAGACCATTTTAATGGTTCCATCGTAATTCTAAGTTCTGAACGGGATTATACAAGACTTTCTTTAAATCAAGTTTGAAGTAAACACCAATCCCATTGTATTTAACCAGTCGTCGAACAACATAACAAAACTACCGCCAGTTGCAACGCACTGACGCGTTTCGACCTTCCATGATCATCATCAGAGTACGACGGCAAACTGACCATCGAGGATCAAACCGCATTGAATATATATGGAAATCAAATTTAGATATGCGGCTCTCACCTCTAGCAGTCTCGCATACATTGAACTTGACTGGAAATGTCGGCTGCACAATTTCTATGCAGTCACATATACATATATAGGCAATACAATTTAACAATAATTGATTGCGCGGGTGGTGGTAACAAATTCTTTAAATTTAGTTTGCCGTCGTACTCTGATGATGATCATGGAAGGTCGAAGCGCGTCAGTGCGTTGCAGCTGGCGGTAATTTTGTTATGTTGTTCGACGACAGGCTAAATACAATGGGATTGGTGTTTACTTCAATCTCGCAAACTTGGTTTAAAGAATTTGTTACCACCACCCGCGCAATCAATTATTGTTAAATTCTTATACAAGACTTGGTTGTGAGTGACATACTCATAAAGTATTTACTGCATTAAGAAATCCATAACTGCGCCGGCAGTTTTGCTGTTTCGAAAATGGCTAACATGGAATTGGTTTTTATTTTAAGACTCCTAATCTTATTTAAATAGCTGTAAAATTTCTCTGAATATTAATCAGTAACATAATTATTAACGTTATTTGTCCAGAACATAGTTAATAATTGACTCGATTTAACGAAAGCAAGCATATCGATCCTAGATGTTAATTTGACAAATTGTCTATGCACACAATGGTTAGAACATCTAAGTAATGTAAATTTTAGCTAAGTACACTGCGACGGAATATTTGTAATTGAACAACATTTTTGAACAAAAACTTTTATATGCAAGGATTTTCAGTCATTATTGCAAGATTTGTAAATAATTTTACACAAATAGAAAGTAAGACGAAAAATTGAATTATAATTGTAAGAAAACAATTGAAACTTTATTTGCTTATTTATTTAAATCTGTATTCTGTCAAATATCTTATGTGTTCTAACAATCGAAATGCATATAGAAGGAAGCCAACAGTAAACCTAGAAAAAAATCTATATATAATCTATAATGACAATATTTTATTAGATAAGTTTTCGGTATAAACTAAGTTTCGTATAAGAAATCCAATACAATTCATCAACTGAATCAGTTTGCCCCTATTGAGCACTTATAAAATAGCTGCCGCGGATAGGATTTGAAACAGGGTTTATGTAGTTTCAAATTTTGCAACTCTTATTGTATTACACAGTGTTGTTTGAGATCTGGTTACACTTGGTTCTTTAATATATATATATATATATATATATATATATATATATGTCCATTGCCTTCGAATATTACACAGTATATTCGAGAAAAACTAAACTTCGCTTTACAATCCTTCGATTATATACATTCTGGGTTTGCATTTGATTATGTGGGTGATAAAAAATCTAACTCGTTTTTACTTCTTTTCTTGTTTTGGCTGATTGGTAAGTGTATATGCGTTTGTGTCGGTATATTTGCCTGTTTGCATGTGAAGGCCTTTCTCGCTGTATTGCGAAGTGATGTCTGAGATCTGGTCATTATTGTATTGATCGCTTGAGAGTTAACCATCTGTTCGCATTGTTGGCTGATACGTGTACGAGTGCTATTTTACCGAGTGTAGTCTTTCGTTTCATCTTTTATCAAACAAGCAAATGGAAACGATCCAGACATCAAATTCACTCTCGAGGTAGAGAAAGACAATAGTTTTCCCTTCCTTGACATTAAACTCACTCGAGAAGTAAATGGGGATTTGACATTGACCATACGTATAAAATCCACTTTTACCGGGAAATACATTCATAACAAAAGCAGTGAGCCAAAATCGCACAAAAAACAAATATGCACAAAAAGGTGAAACGAAAGACTACATTCCGAAAAACAGCACTCCTACACATAGCAGCCAACAATGCGTACAGATGGTTAACTCTCAAGAAATCAATACAATAATGACCAGATCACAGACTTTGCAATACAGCGAGAAAGACCTTTACATTCAAACAGGCGCACACATCATCATCATCATGTCCAGCTATTCAAAAGTCAAAAGTGATTAATGTTTCACTGCCATATAACCAAAAAGAATGAAAAAAAGTATGTAAAGTGAATTAAGACAAATTATTACGAGAGAAAGAGAGGCAGAGAGAGAAGAAATACCTTGCTACTATGAGTAAATTTATCAAGATAACTCACAGAAATGAGGCAAACTAAACCTCTCCACAACACCATTATGGCCAAGTTAGCATTCGGGCAAGGCGACATCAGCAAATCAGCTTCCTTGCGGATTTCACCGTATCACGTCATAAACCTCGTAGCTAACTTTGCCCTACTAAGAAAAGAAAGTTACGAAGATGATTCCACTAGACATGTGCAACAAGATCGCAACTGAGCTCGATTCGATGACATATCGCTAAGGGTTTTTAGCCAAGAACTATGATGCGCACGAGGACTCCAACCTAGCAGACGAGTGGGTCCTATACTATCCAATTATGATGTAAGTGACTTCAATTGTTTCTGCCATTTCAAAATCTGCCCGCCTTGTTTTTTACGCCAATTTGGCGCTAGATGAGAGAACAGAGCTCTACTGAGCAATCGAAATGAGGGCATACGCAAAACGTGACCGAGCCAACGAAGTTGATGGAGCCATATTTGTTTTTCTAACAACGAGCAATTATTGTCAGATCCAAAAATACGTTTACGGATGTCACAGAGACACAAACGTATACACACTTACCAATCAGCCAAAACAAGAAATAGAAGTAAAACCGAGTCAGATTTTTGCCACTCATATAATCAAATGCAAACCCAGAATTTATATAAATGAGGGATTGCAAAGCGAAGTTTAGTAATCTTTGAAATAAATGGCCATTATCCACTTTGTTATTAATGTATATATATATACAGATTATATAATCGAAGGGTCGGAACGCAAATATAACTAATCTATATACTATTTAAATCAGGGTAGCGATCTTGGTATAAACAACAATCCCAATACAGATATATACCTTTGTCAGTATAAATAAAGCATTGTTTTAATGTAGAAAAGTTAATTTATCCAGTAGACCAGTTTCGTTCTTATTGCGAACTTCTTATGGACATTAATTTAATTTGTGGATTTTTTTAATTTCTTTGTGGAATCATGTATTTTTCATCATTTTCTCATCAGTACAGTATAATTAACTATATATTTTCTCTTTGGACTTCTATTGACTAATGTGATATTCATGGTATTATTTAGGCATAAGCAAGAGTCATTTTAACATATTGGGATAAATGTGTTATAGTGCGTGTGTGCGCATGCTTGTAAAAATACTGTCTGTCGTAGTTCACTGGAGTAGTCGGTCTGACCTAGTACATCTTCTGTCCATTGTAATTACTTGCATTGCTTTGTTAGCTACGCGCATACTCCAACTGACACATTATAAATAGTTCAGCTCAATCACGAAATAGTTAGTTTGTTTTACCCTTGGTTGTGTTCTCTTCTCGCTCGCTAATGCAATTATACTTTAACTTAAATAATGTTTGTGATGGAAAGCGAATATATGTACAATTATGTATGAGGTGTTGTGTACATAGTGAAAAATTAATTCAACTATAACCAGAAGGATAAACCAAAGACAGCATAAACTGAAAGTGTAATCTCGTGCACATTCGTTTCGTGCTTACTGGCGACTCACCAGTAGGGGCCAGTATTACGCCCTTTACCCACTATATATTTTGATGAGGAATATGTGAAAATAAGACGATACAATCTCCTATACGAATGTGTAAAGCCGCAGTAGTAAAACTAACTTCATCTAAAATATTGAAATTGAAATGGGCCGATTATTGAATGAAACTAGCCTAAATTATAGATGTCAGACTATAAATACGAGTCGGCCAAATGATGACGAAGCAAATAGGTAGTGGAACAACAGCAGAAGAATACTACAGCATGTCATTGGCATCTATGCAAAATGCATAGATTTTTATTAGAATCGATTTACTAGATGTGCATCTTCGGTTGTGGAGTAGTTGAAAGGTATACTAGCGGCTGATTATCTGGAGGATAATAGTGTTTAATCATACTTTTTGGAAATATTTAGAAATCTTGGATCTTGTGACGGGAAAACATACACGGTTCTTAGCCAACCGTTCTCTTGCTTACAGCGTGCCAAACCATCTCCGCTAGGTTGCATACAATGGATTGAATTACTAGCTTATGTAGTCCATTGGCTGAGTTCACTATAAAGCCCGACTGGTAAAAATACGTGAGTGCTATGCAAAAAGGTGTTCACATTATGTACTTCACAGTGGATGTTTTATTGATCTGGAATGCAAATATAAGCTTCATGTTTGTATTTTTAAACATTCCACCCATGACCACAGCCATTTTCGGCCTGACGACCAACGAGCCATGGCTACTAGTGCAGACAGAGTTATCCAACAACTTTCTGATTATAAACAAATACGATTTCTTTTGTGTTTAAAAACTGCGGTTGAACCACATATTTTTAGTCAGTCATCCTCTGGCTAACTTTTTCATACAATACGTCCTCTATCCTGAGATTTAAGTTCATCAATATTGTGTGTGATGTTCTATTTTAGCAAATACATATGATGCCCAGTTGCTCATTTACAAAAGAATTACGAAGATTTACTGAGGAATCTGTGTTGATTTATTGAAAAATCACGTTGGTTTAATAAGTCTGAATGAATGGCTTCACATAAAAAATTTATTATTGACCAACGAAGGCTGAACTTCAATTCGATTATTAATTCTGCTCCAAACGAAATGCTCTACTGACACGCACATTATGCTATTACGCGAAAAGTTATATTCACCAATAATTTATTTCATTAATAAATAAAATGTAGGCATATTCTCGGTTAGCAATTATAAAACACGATAGGCAGTGATATGCCTAGCTGCATTGTTACAAATACACGAAACTTAAAAACAAATTATGATGCCTTCGATTTTGTCGATGGATAAACTAATTTTCCACGCTATAATGCGTTTACAAATATGAAAATAACAACGACAGTAACTTTCGATGCTGCTACAGTACAGTAGCAACCATAAGCAGTGGCCTCACCGCTGACGTTGATGGTTCTACACTATTCTACTAGAAAACCACTAGTTCTCCGTCTACGAGGTACCTGTCAAAACAGAAGCACAATTTGAAGGAGACTCAGATCTCTGGAAATGTATTTTTGTCGGTTTGTTGTAGTATTATAATAAAAACCAATTATGAACAAGTTTAAATATTTTGAGAGAAATTTAAAGAATAATTAGCTGTCATTGATTATATTAAAGAGTACAACTTACTTATCGTATCCTCTAATGTCGCGATGCCATGTATACACAAAATTCTGATTAGATGAGCCGTTTGTACAAGGTGCCACCACTAAGCGTCCATTTCCGCCAGCCTCTCTGGCGTCCAAACAGTATTTTGGAAAATCGCGTGAAGCAATACTTCCTTTGGCTTGTGGTAACGGTTCAATCGGAGGATATTTCTTCTCCAAATCAAAAGCAACATTCTCCATGAACCAGCGAAAAGAATGCGGGCACATGCGCTTACGTAATGCCTTTTGGGAAGTTAAATCACCGGGATCAATATTTTTAACATCGGGCTTGCGATTGTAAAGAAACTGTGCATACTCGTCCATCCACACTTCGGCTACACGTCTAAATTTGACAAATTGGGCAAAGACTTTGCATAACTATAAGGAAAATACTTCGGTATAATAATTTTCGAATAAAGAGTATACATTGATCTTAAACGCGTCAACAGATTCGCGGTGTGCAATCCCTGTAAAACTATAAAAGTGGAATCAGTCTTAATTTCGCAAACTAATAGACGATGGCTTACATCAATATTCACCATTCTTACCAAAAGGTCACAGGAAAAGCATATCGGCTCCCATATAAAGAATACTTGTACCAATAATCCGTGAAAAATCTGATCATAATTCAGATGTAAAGCTAATCAGGATCAATAGTGGTTAATAATCGTTCGTCTTCTAAATATAATGCTTATTTGCACCACTGAAGATCATTAACTATGAGGATTATACATATGACATATAAAGGATTACTTTAGAGTGACATACAGTCTTCATTATTAGAATCTCCAACCGAGTACACAACTTCCATTTACTAGCGTTAATAAAACCGAAGTTATGGTCGCTGACATTGCTGATCATTTCCAATTTCCCGAAGCCCTCATGAATTCTCAATCTGTCAAATATTGCAAGCATTATGAATAACGAAGAAGTACCGAAATTTTGTTACGACATCGACCTCAAAACTGCTTCTCTGGATAAATAAAATCGATTTTCATTTTGCAAAAATTGTTACTGTGAACATCTTCAAGAGACTTCGCAAGAAAAAAGATGAAAGCTAGCCAAGCTAGCTAAGACAGCCTTCTGATTTAGAAGATGTGTGGTTTAAATTCTTATACTTTGTTTTATTCTCAATCTAAACCAGATGGATCAGTAGCCCATATTGCTTTTCTGAAAATTTCACCCACTTTAGATTCGACGGCGCACAAGTTGCTACGAAAAGTCAGGTTATTATATAGCGATCAAATCAACAGTTTTCACCTATTCGGCCGGTTACACAGAATGATCATCCAGTGTGTGCAATATTACTAGACTGTTTGAAGCCTAAGTGAGCGGTTAAGAAGTTCGACACATAAAACATTTATATGCCATTTTTAGCCTTTTTGTAGGCACAATCTTTCAATTTATCTTTAAAACTTTCTGGACCGTAGATCCACACGCTGAACTAGAGGACTGACAAGTAAGCCATTTTAGTTTAAAAATACAAATAGTTCCACACAAGGTCGTCATTTCAAAGGACGTATCAGTGTTTCTTTACATTGTCAATGCACTTATGTATTGCGTCTCAAATAGTCACAAACAGCCAAACTTCAGTTCTTTGCCTGCATGTAGCGAGTGAACACACTAAGAGGAGAAGAGGCAAAGGCGATTTCAAGTGCATTTTTAAAATGTCACATTTTCTGTAGGGATATTGCTCGTAGGCAGATCATCTAAAAGCAGGATGACAGAATTTAAATTATCCATCTCCAATGGGAATGGGCGATCTAGAATTCTTTTAGGGTTCACCTACTCCTACTAAATGCAAGTGTAAGCATTATACATACCATCACATTATTAACTAGGAAGTCCTATTTCTACGCGTAGTTTTCTTTAGGTTACTGCCCGCCCAGTATATAGAGACGTTATTAAATAGCAAAAAGTACGATATAATCAATTCTCACCGCCTCTCGTCGCCAAGCTACCTCTGTTGAATTTAGTGTAAACATGCAGATTTGGTTGGCCGGACACTGCCTCTGTATTTCCAGGATATTGGTCGGTAATCAAACATTATTAAAAGCTTTCAAATTTCAGTATCTATTAGCAAATCCATTTTCAGAATCAAGCTAGTAAAAAAATTCGAAGATACTGCAGTAAATTAATTTCAGCTAACATAGCCCTTTAATAGACTGACAAAGATTTGATTTTACAGACTCCTTGCTAAATTACAGTTCTGGAAAATAGTATTTGTCCAAAAAAGAAGACAACATGGACCAATAGTCAATCAGTAGCATAAATGATAGTTTTCTTAAGCTTGTTATATCATTATGTCAGCAGAAAGACAAAAGTAAAGTATTCCATATCCGCTAACCGGCCATATGTCAGTGATCTAATCGAAGAACTTTGTAGACTCCAACATGCTTCATTGGTGACACAATTGGGCAGGATAGGATTAGTGACATTCATCTATGCCTGATTCAACAGTGTGAGTTTAACGACAGACGATACCATTTCAAACCAGACCGATACGTTCAAATACCTGGGTATCTTTAACACGCTCGCCAAAGCATTTGGTTAACGTCCACGCAAGATTACTAATGTGATAATAGTTTGCAGAGTCTTTTTTTGATGTTGGGCATCATTATAATATTTCTCGGTTCCGTTAGCATTGTCCTTGGTTTACTTTGCAGCAATAAGATCGTAATGGTTCCTGGAAACATTGATTCTACTAAACATAAATAGTTCGGAAACTATTGATTCGATCGATACTACAGGCCATTCTAGTATTGCAAGTCGTGATCTCGAAAAAAAGAATCTGTAATTAATTTCGTAACAAGACAGACGAGCCACTACAACAATTTTTACAGTATTGACGACATATTATGGAGCACAGGTGATGTATAAGTTAAATGAACAACACTGAATAGATTACAGGCTTTGGAATTCAACTAACGCAATAACCACTGATACGACGTCAGTTTTATGAACGACCTTTGCAGAAGTTGCTGGCCTATTGCGAATCCCGCGAGTTTCTTAGAGATCGCATCTTAGTTGATCGGTAAAATTACACATTGTAGAGCATTTCGGTTGGAAGAAATGTCGGAAATACGATAGTAGTTAAATTTCGGAGAAAGGTGGTGCAGGTCCTAGCTTACTCTAGACTTTGCGCCAAGGCGACCCGAGCACTAGGATCGAAACCTGAGTTTGAATATAAAATTTTGATCTGATCAATTGTCCAGGTAGGTTACTTAGTAGGAGCGTCTCAAGTAATTGAATCGTATTTTCTCAAGCATGTTATAAATCTTTCTCAACTGTGAAAATGCGCAAAGCTGTAAGACGCTTTTGAAAAAAGATAGATGACGGTGGCTGGCTGCACAATTTCGAACAAGCTAATGATTCTCCACACCTATAGTAAAAGCAGAAATAGCTCAACTAAGCAATTAAAGTGCCAACTCGGTACGATCTAAAACTTAATGCTTTGAAATCAGCGTTAAATGTCTATTTTAATCTAAAGGTGAAGATTGTTAATCAGCGCCTGTAATTGAAGATAAGGCTGAATACAACTCAGATTTTCAAATGTTTAAATCTCGCCGACGTTTTAGAATAAGTTACGCAAACCTCATGTTTCTAAAACAGATAGATTTATTCCAACTCCCTCCGCATATACAATATTTAAAAAACATACTTAGGTTTGGATATCTTAAATAAACTATGATCACGCAATTGAGTTAATGACACACCACTCAAAAGAAAAAGTAGAAAGCAGTAAAACGATAAAGGAAAACACAGGAAGGGCATCCACCAATGAATGATTGCGTTAACAATATTCAAACTCACCTGCACTCTTGAACTTCGCTACCATTATTAGCTACCCATATTCAATGCTCTAGCGGACTACATGTACGTTTGAAATCGAATGATCAACAAGATATTGTTAAAGGCATGGCTAATAAGAGACGTCCCGTTAAGATTTGATTCTGATTATTAAAACCTGCACATATAGAGACCCCAAGTTATCCAAACTGTTCACTGTCATCAGCGTCTGACAAGTATTAATAATTTCCAATTACGTTTTATATTCATATTTTCAACCACTGTATCACTGTCTGGTGTGGAGATCGTAGGTTGGTGATCATTCAAATTTATATATAATAACAAATTCGTATTATTAGGAGGAATTAAATATTTCAATATCCCTTAATTTTGTTCACATGTGACCCTCCGGCGGTCATAAAATCAATTTGTTGAAAACTCATTATTATTATGACATTTAATCATGAATAATATTGTGATGAGCAGCCCATACATCTAACTTTTAAGTAGTCAGTCTATATGTGGGCCATTGGGACACGGCGCAGTTCTAATCCGATAAATACTAATAGACGCAATAATTTTGGTGCTGTTGCCCATAGTAAATTATGCAGAATCCTTTCACATATCTAAGAACAAAATCCAAAAGCACAGGAAACAAGCAACCGAAGCCAAAACTTATCTGACAGGACATTATGTTATATAATAGGGAATACAATTAATATTTTGGTGATTTAAACAAAAGCAAACTTGAATTTATACCAGTAATAGAAAATAATGTTGTATCGTTGTGAATAGTCATGAAGCAAAAATGACCTCAGAAAGCAGTTTATTTAGACAGTCAGCCTTTTTCCATACATCAAACAAACAATTCATAATATTAGTTAGCTTAAGGCATACGTCTGCTAACAATAATTAATAAATGTTGTCACACAAGAACTGACACGACAGCCTTTAATGAAAAATTAAATACAAATGCAAAATTTTATAAACAAATTCATTTAATCTTAATTTTAGTAATATATTAAACGCGCTACAAACAAGCAAGAAGACATTTCCCTAGAGGAATTGTATTCAATAAATTAAAATCTCAATTTCTTACTTGTAGTTCACTGAAATAAAGTCACCTATACCAGGATTTGGAAAAACTGAAAGAGCTCGGTAGACGTGTCCAATACGAGAGCAAGGTGCGTCAATCATACGACCACCACACATCCAAATCTTAAACGATAGCTCATATTGCTCAGCACCCCAAATTTTTATACCTTCGTCGTAACCTTCTAGCTCCCAAAACCACTTACGACTCATGGCAAACAGACCACCCGCCATGATTGGACTATCAAAAGGCTCCGCTGGATGTTTGTCGTCTTCCGGCAACCGTGGTAAACGTTTGTAGAAGAATTCCCAATCAAAAGCACCACGTGCACCCTCATCCTGTGCACGATATTCAAAATTAGTAGAGTCCAAGACATCTATAAAAGGACAGACAACAGTCTTGTAGTTACGCGCAATCGGATCTAAGAGTGGTGGCAGCCAATTAACGTTAGCTTCACAATGTGAGTCTAAAAATATTAGAACATCCCCAGTAGCATTTCTGGCACCAGTCATGCGAGCATGAATCAAACCGACACGCTTAGAATGACGCAGAATACGTACTTGACCATCAGGATATTTTTCCTTCAATTCAGCGTCAAAGCTTGATTTAAGGCTTTCCTTCGTACTACCATCATCTACTAATATTACATCTTTTATCAAGCCAGGTGGAGCACGATGCATGCACGATATAAATGTCCGCTTTAAGGTGCTCAAATGTTCGTTAAAGAACGGTATCACAATAGATACTGTCGGCAACTCACGTAAGTATTTCATATATCGGCAATCGGGATGGCGAATGTCGCGCAAAGACCGATATAATGATATTTTGTCGCTAATAAGACCATGATAACCATTTGCTTTAAAGAGTTCATCATCCAGCTTTGATTCATCTGCCTTAATTATAACTTTCGCGCCTTGTTCTCCAGGTCCGACCCGTGCTAACTCTTCAGATATTTGATTGTAGTTATGCCAATCAACTAGATCAGTACTACCTATAACAGGGTCGGATGCCGGAAGGCGGTAAAAAAAGTTAATAAAAATATTCAGAAAGAAAATTGTCACCACTACAGAAGCTATAAGCTTCACTTTTGGTAAAGAAAACCTAGGCATATGTAGGTCCAACAGTTAATTACTGCCGACAGATTGTTGTTAAAATTCACAAAGGCCCAAATTATCCACAAATAAAAAACAAAAACTTATTATATCTATATATACAATTATAAAAAATGTATATTGTTTGAACGTGGCATCTAAACAATCTGCTTTAGTTACCTACAGTTTTATCTACATTTTACGAATTATAAGAGAATTAATTAAAACCATAAATATGACTAATATTAAATTTTTGCTACGAATGAAACGTATTTAAACATATACAGTGCAATAATAATTTTAAGATAATTCTAACGCTTATGTGTCAGAGTAAAGTACAATGTAATACTGATGTAACGGTTCAAATTAATTCGCCGATATATTGTCAAAATAAAATTCTAAATGTAACACGAAGGACCAATGAGAACGCGCTAAGTTCCTTTGACCAATTACGTGAGACGTCACATCTATATAAGCCCGATACAGTTACCAATACAAACGTATTCTCTTTTGCTCGCTATCTGGGTAAGCTATCGCATTTATTGCAGCACTGACTATCTACGCTGACTACTCTGCTAGTGTTTGCTATATTTTAGCACAAATTTTAGAATAGAATATCTTTATTTGGATTCAAACCACACATATTCCATCAAATAATAAAATTGGAAAATATACAATATATAAAAAAAGTTATCACATCACATAAAATTGTGCAATTAGTCTCATGTAGATAAGTATATCTCACTAGTTGTACTGTACAATATATCAATATCAGAAAGTTCGGCTGTAAAGAATAATAGATACATCATCAAAATAGGAAAAATTAAGGTATAATTCGAGTGTAACATTATGCAAAAAATTGAGAACCATGACTAGCAATTGATTGTATGTATTGTTGACTAACATGATGATATAATGCATAACATTTCAATTTTAATAATACAAAACTTGGAAATAAAAATCTCAAGAAAATCTGTTTCCGATAACAATTATCCTTGTCTTTTATTCAACCATGAGAAAGTATTATCATAATCAAAATAAAAAATATCAGCAGGATTGTAGTCTTTTTCAAGTTCAGTAGATAAAAATTTAAAAGATATCTTAGATGGAGGCGTTTCTCTAAGCCCCTTTGACAATTGATTGTAAATTTTGTAAATTTTTGAAAAAGAGAATAACTTGTTTTCAAAATTTCTCTCAAAAGGAGGAGATATTGCCAAATGTCCAGATCTAGTTCCAACTTCATGACTCTTTCTTATTGGATTCATATAGTCACCAGTCCAATGGTTCGAATGGAAAGCTTTTATGCAATAGCACATTCTCCGGAACCATAAAGGATACAGTGATACAAACTGTAATCTAGTGGCGTATATAGTGCAGGAGATAGGACCAATGTGTTTCACAACTTGTCTTTGTACAGCTTCTATCTTATTAGACAAACCTTTTGTTAAAGGATTCCAAGTAGCGGCAGCATATTCTAGTATCGGTCTAATCCATATTATAAACATTTTAAATTTTATTTCATGCGATATAATATTTCTATTTATTAGTGCCCATCTGTTCTTGGCACTGCCTACTATCCTTTCAATATGTCTCTCAGCAGAAGCCGTACAATGAATAGTTATACCTAAATCCTTAATTTCTTGCATAAGTTTAATCTCAAAAACATCATTAATCTCAGCATCATGAAAATAAACATAATTAAATTCTGTTCTGTTACCTATTTTTAAAGCTCTCGTCTTTTTACTGTTTATTCTCAGCCCTAGTGTTAACAAATATCTACTTAAATCATACAAATCTAGTGTCACATTATTTTTGGAGAATTCGACATTATTTGGATCAATTGGAAAGATTATTTTCAAATCATCAGCGAATTTGCAAACTCGACCGTTAGGGATCTTAGTTTCCAAATGTGCAAATACAATTTTAAATAAAATTGGCCCCAAACTTGATCCCTGTGGAACTCCACTTGTTACCCTTTTCGATTTAGATATCAAATCGTTTACTTGAATACTCATTCTTCGATTATATAAATAGTATCTAAGTAATCTAAAAATATTCGGATCAACATTCAATAAATTAATCGCATTCAAAATAGCATCAAAGGATATAGAGTGAAAAGCTTTTGAGATATCTATAAATACAATTAATGCATCTAACTTATTCTCATCTAATGTAATTACATGTTTCCACATAGAAAGCATATTAGTAGTTGTCGATCTATCTTTCGTAAAGCCATGTTGACATAAATCAAAATCAGCCGGCAACATACGTTCTAAATGATCTAGTATCAATCGTTCTATTATCTTCAAAAACGAAGGGATAATATAGATTAATCTATAATCACTGGCGCACGTTGGCTTACTTACTTTTGGCAACGGTTAAGCTACTAACGTTAGTATATCGATTGGTAATTTCCCATTCTTCAAAATTCTATTTATAACGTTGCAGAGCGCATTCGTTAAAGTTAAGGGTAATTGAAGCAGGTTATCAATCGTTTTCAATTCATCACTGTCAATAACAAGTCCTGGTTCCTGGTCTCCCAAAGGATCAGGTAGTTCCATGAAATTTCTTTCATTCTGTGGATTACATATCAAATTGCCAAATACTTCATCCAATTCACAGAGAAATTCATACTCAGTTTTATCCACAGGTAATATAAGCTTTAACTTTTCCTTATATTTACTGTAATCTGTGAGGAGTTTGTATCCTAGTCTAGGATTACTCTTCATTTTGGCCAAAATAATTCGTTCTGATCTTTGACGAATTATCAGCAGTGATGAATTAATTTCGTTATCAATGAAATCTAACCTCATTTGTTTAATACTATTGATAAGACTACACTTTATTATATTATCTCGTTTAATTCTTAGTTTACACAATTTCCTATTAATTCGTTTCGGTATAATGTCCGTAAACGTAGATGCCTGAAATAAAATAGATAATAACGATGAAACAGAAGAAACAAATTCGTCAGTGTTCAAGAAATAAAAACTTTCATAATCAATCAGTATGCTGAATTCTCTAAGAAGATTCCAGTTGATTCTGGAACAGTGCACGTGTGCACTTTCAAAATTAAGTTTCAGTGTTTTGCAACTCAAGATGTTCCATTGTAAAATAATTTGTTTGTGATTCAATTCTTTGAAATAAATAACAACATCATAGCTGTGTGATTTAACCGTTTCAATTTCTAAGTATACATTATCTAAGCATTGCGAACGTCTCGTTGATTCATTTATAAACTGCATGAGATCATGATTAGAAAAAAATTGATTATTAAAATCACCTACCACTACATTATAGCCAGGACAGTCAAAAATAGATTAAAAAGAGTTGGTAAATGTTTGATCATTATATACGGCGGTCTGTAAACCGCGGTTAAGATCAGATTATCTATTTGTATAGATAAAAAATCAATGATAGCATTATCTTCACTAGTATGTAAATTTTCGCCTTTAATACAGATTTACTATAAATGAGTACTCCTCCACCTCTTTTATCCAGCGATCTGTCTTTCTGAATAAAGAATAGTGAGGAATATCAAATTCATGGTTTTCAATATCCTTGTTAAGCCAAGTTTCAGATAATATTATAAAATCAAAATCTTTACTTATTACAAAATTACACAGCAAAATGTTTATGTTCTTAACACTTACAAAGTTAGCATAAGATAAAGTAAATGTAGAACACGACTTATCTAAACAATTATCGACTTTTACTGATTCAACTTTGCTGGCTTCTTTATTATTCGTTTCCCGGGTTTTGAGGCCATACTTCTTCTCCCCCCGCTGTCCACAACATTTAGTAAAGATACATCGTTTTTTGATGTTGCAGTCTCACTCGATAGATTTCTTTTTAATAGCTTGATCAGAGGTTGACGGCTTCCGTTCCTGGTTGTTCTTTAACTTTTTTTCTTTTGCCAACTTCCGTTGGAGAAACGCTTTGTCCCGTCCAATAAATATGCTGTGAAAACTCAAATTCTCATCTTTCATTTTATTGATAGACTCTATCTGCATATTTGTTGGCCTTTTTGATAATTTTACAACTACTGGCTGGTTCCCTACCCTATATCATTTAGCATTATCTTCATGCGTCTCTTCTTTTATTAAAGCATTTAATTTCTCGACGTCTTTTACATCGGCCATTTCATAAAGATTAAATACAACTAATTGATCTTGTGTGATGTTCCGCGCTGAAACTTCGTTCGCTAATATATTCAGCATTTCTTCACCAGATGATTTATTTTTAACTGGCGTGTCGCCTTCCACTGTTATATCAGCCAATTCAATCCATGGCAGAACATCAGTCTGTAATTTGTCTAACTTCATAAGTAATGTCTCATTCAGTTCAACAATACGCGCGCTTAAGGTTTCATTATTCTTCATCGCTTGTTCCAATTTCGCGCATTCACAACAGCATCATTCCTCAATTTGGACATTTCAATTTTAAATAGTTGTTTTCTTCCTTCAAAACCTTCATTGAGTTCTGAAGATCCATAACAATTTTTTCAATATCAGAATGCGACAAAATCGGAGCCATTTCAAACCGCGCGCGAAGACTTCTGTGACGCCAAGATTTTTTTCTGCATATCTTGTCATGTGTAATCGATCATCTAATAATCTTATTTCTACGTGTGCCGGATACTTTGGTGTATCCTCCGAACTTGAACAAAACTATTCAATGTCTTTGAACAGTAACTAACACATTCTGCTTCGTCATTTCTAAGTATTCAAGCGCATCTACTCAAATAATTACGAATCAACGAATAGGACAGACGGAACTAGTATCTAGAAGTGCTTCTGGCTACCCATACGCTGCTAACACACGCAATCTCTCACGGCATTTTCCGGTGAATGCATTCCTGGCCCTGTTAATAGCTACGAAGAGTAAAAAGTAGTTGAAAATGTGTTTATATTTTGCTGAATGCATATTTTGTTATTGTAAATTTTGAATAGAATAGAATCGAATCGAATAGAAGAGAATAGAAGAGAATAGAATAGAAGAGAATAAAAGAGAATAGAAGAAAATAGAATAGAATACAATAGAATAGAAGAGAATAGAATAGAATAGATTAGAATAGAATAGAAAAGATTAGAAGAGAGTATAAGAGAAATAAAGAGAAAAATATAGAATAGAATAGAATAGATAGAATAGAAATAGAATACATGAATAAGAATAGAATAGAATAGTAGAATAGAATAGAATAGAATAGAATAGAATAGAATAGAATAGAATAGAATAGAATAGAATAGAATAGAATAAATAGAATAGAATAGAATAGAATAGAATAGAATAGAATAGAATAGAATAGAATAGAATAGAATAGAATAGAATAGAATAGAATAGAATTAGAATAGAATAGAATAGAATAGAATAGAATAGAATAGAATAGAATAGGAATAGAATAGAATAGAATAGAATAGAATAGAATAGAATAGAATAGAATAGAATAGAATAGAATAGAATAGAATAGAATAGAATAGAATAGAATAGAATAGAATAGAATAGAATAGAATAGAATAGAATAGGAATAGAATAGAATAGAATAGAATAGAATAGAATAGAATAGAATAGAATAGAATAGAATAGAATAGAATAGAATAGAATAGAATAGAATAGAATAGAATAGAATAGAATAGAATAGAATAGAATAGAATAGAATAGAATAGAATAGGGACTAGAATAGAATAGAATAGACTAGAATAGAATAGAATAGAATAGAATAAAATATAATAGAATAGAATAGAATAGAATAGGAATAGAAATAGAATAGAATAGAATAGAATAAGAATAGAATAGAATAGAATAGAATAGAATAGAATAGAATAGATGAATAGAATGAATAGAATAGAACAGAATAGAATAGAATAGAATAGAATAGAATAGAATAGAATAGAATAGAATAAGAATAGAGTAGAATAGAATAGACTAGAATATAATAGAATAGAATAGAATAGAATAAATATGTCCAATAATTTTCATATAGATAAGTAAACCTCACTAGATATGATATACTGTAACACGCGGCTCCGCGTTACAACCCAACGATGTTCAATTTTGACAAATATAGTGCTCTTTGAGGTCAATTAATCTAACTCTGTTTTTATACAATACTTCTCTTAACTGTGATTTTAGAAACAATCTCTGTTAGTCTCAAGTGTAGAGGATGTTAAATCCTCCGCCTTGTGTAAAATAACATTGACTGATAAATTTAAACCACCATAGCTGATTGTAACGAACTTTATTTAAAAAGAATTTTTTCTTTTATTTTCCAGAACATTCTTTGTTTAAATACTTGATTTTAAAATTGTGCGCTATTTTCAGTTTTTGAGTATCTCGCTCCTTGTCTGGTATTGTAAATTTTGGTCTGCTGCATTTTCACAATTTCTTGGTTAAACGATTATTTCATTAACAAATATATTGCTCCATCAATTGCCCTTTTGTTCTAATATAAAACAGAAAGGAACAGGAGCCTAGGAACAGGTATATTTGATTGTATCTTTGGTTCAAGTATTCCATCTTTCTAGATTAATAACTGTGCGGAACCGTTTCCAGCTTTCACTTTCCGATTGCCTAACTGTAAGTATCGATTTAATTGTTATCTCATATATTCATGGATACCGATATTAAATTTGAGGACACAAGTAGGTTAGTGCAGGACATAGCGGACTTGAACTTAAGTAACGATAATAACCATATAAGCCTATCAGACTCTACTGTGAATTTTAGGACTTCCAGCGATCTGGCATCTATGGGGCTTACAGACTCGAATAGGTTAGGAGCCTCAACAAAAGCAGTTTTAATTGAGATTTCTTGAACTGCAATTTTAATTGTAATTAATAACGTTTTGTTTAATAATAAGGGACACCCGCGCGCAATACGCAGGGAAAATGCGGTGGATTATAGTGCATATGTGTATCGATAGTTATTCTCTGCATTTATATATGATTTCATGCATTAGGACATCAGATGTCCCTCAATCACATTCACAAATTCTATAGTTACATGGAGAATTATTATTAAATAATTTAAAAACCTTGCAAACAGTGGATTAATTATTTGTGATGTTTTATCAAGAGAGTTTTTACACGATTTTTATCTATCCATCATCTGTGACAATATTTACCAGTGACTTTAGTTATATCATCATATATTTTCAATCATTTACACGTATTCATCACGATTCAGACGTTTGTGAATTGATTATTACTTGTGTTGACAATATATAATTTTGTTGCCGTCTAGAGCACGGTCCGTTTTGTTTAACTGTGAACTGATAATTACTTGTGTATAAGCAATTCAATTTTGTTGACAATATATCATTTTGTTGCCGTCTAGAGCACGGTTAATTTGGACTAACTGTGAATTCTCTTTTTCTTTTCAACATTGTGTACAATATACGTATGATGATTCGTTTTAGCCTTCTCACATCACCCATCGGAAAAGGGTCGGGGACTAATCATAAGCACGGATCTCAACAGCAGCTACCAGGTATATGTAGGAATGGTACAGAATCACGAACTAGATAGCTACCCCGCAAAAAGTCCCCTACAATACGAAAGATCAACATCAGAAAATTCTGCAGTAATATCACTGCAAATGTTATATCGATTTCGATGCAGTTATTATGATAAATGGAAAAAGGTCTTTCCAATTAACCTCATTTCTACAATAATTAATTATATAAATAATTATAGATTCATCATCGAATTCACAGACATAATAGTTGGAAAAATTAAGGTTTAATTCCTAGTTTATACTGACATATGTAAGCAATTAATGGGTCAGGTGCTTATGTCAAGATCGCAACCTTGATTATAATAATTGTTGTCACCACCCGCGTTACCAATGCTCGTTTAATAATTCGAGTGTAACATTATGCGAAAATGAGAATCATGACTAGCAATTGATTTTTTGTAGTGTTGACTCATATGATGACATAATGCATAACATTTCAATTTAATAATACAGAATGTGGAAATAAAAAAATCAAGAAGGTGTAACACGCGGCTCCGCGTTACAGCCCAACGATGTTCGATTTTGACAAATACAGTGCTCTTTAAGGTCAAATAATCTAACTCTGTTCTTATACAATACTTCTCTTAACTGTGATTTTAGAAACAAACTCTGTTAGTTTCAAGCAGTTTTAATTGAGATTTCTTGAACTGCAATTTTATTTGTAATTAATAGGGTTTTTATGAAATAGACAGAACCGCGCGCGATAGGGATTAAACACGCGGTGGACTATTGTGTCACAGTGGATTTATTTCGCTTAGTTGGATTATTCTTTGTTTACGCAAAGGATTTACTGTTCACATTTAATTATGCCTATCCGAACTTCAGAGAATAATGGATTAATATGACATGAGTTAAAACCATAGTAAGCAGTGAACTAAATATTCGTGAGCTTTTGTCATTGAAGTATTTACACGGATTACACATTCATTTTTATTGATAACTTTTAACGGTGACTATGTTCATATCATCATGTATTTTCAATCAATTGTCTTTATTCATTTCAATTCTGTCGTTTGTGTAAGAATAACTGCTTGGGTGCAAAACATTTTTCTTTATAAACATAAATCATCTCAACTTTTTCCGTCTAGAAGACGGAAAATTTAGTTTAACTGTGAATGATGTTTAAGACCTACTTTTGTGATAAAATCTGTTTTTATTGCCGACCAACACATGGACAATTTGGACTAACTGTGAATTATATTTCTATTTGCAACATTGTGTACAATATACGTATGACCATATGTTTTTGCCTTCTCACATCCACCATCCGAAAAAGATCAGAGACAGATTATGTGCACGGGTAGTAATAATAGCCACCAAGGATATGTAGGACAGGTACAGAATCACGAACTAGATAGCTACCCCGCAAAAAGTCCCCTATAATACGAAAGATCAACATCAGAAAATTCTGCAGTAATATCACTGCAAATGTTATATCGATTTCGATGCAGTTATTATGATAAATGGAAAAAGGTCTTTCCAATTAACCTCATTTCTACAATAATTGATTATATAAATAATTACAGATTCATCATCAAAATTCACAGACATAATAGTTGGAAAAATTAAGGTTTAATTCCTAGTTTATACTGACATATGTAAGCAATTAATGGGTCAGGTGCTTATGTCAAGATCGCAACCTTGATTATAATAATTGTTGTCACCACCCGCGCAACCAATGTTCGTTTAATAATTCGAGTGTAACATTATGCGAAAATGAGAATCATGACTAGCAATTGATTTTTTGTAGTGTTGACTCATATGATGACATAATGCATAACATTTCAATTTAATAATACAGAATGTGGAAATAAAAAAATCAAGAAGGTGTAACACTTGATATTTTTAATTTAGTAATATCCTTATTTTGTCGGGTGAAACGCATCGACCGGAGAGAGCGTGTTTGCGGGTTTTCAACTCTTTCTCTAATTTCGAAGGATATCGGGTTTTATTTTGTTTTTAATTTCAGATTCTCGGGATTTTTTGTCTGATCTCATTTTTAGTTTACACCAGGAATCTACCTACACACATTTTTTCGGATTTTACCTTCAGTTTTCAAGGATCTTTTCCTAGCCCACCCGATTTCCATTTTTATTTTTATTTTTATTTTTGAAATTTTAATACCCATTCTTTTCTTTTTTTCCTCTCATCAATATTTCTGCTCTTCTATCTCACTCCACCATGAACCAGCTCTCGTCGCAAGCCCCCATCTCCCCGTTCATCACCCAAAAGCTTATCTCTAACATCACTGACCTCCAACAGCAAATGGCGGACATCTCAGGATTAATTGGAGCCCTGGCAGACAACCTTTCATTATCCACTTTTTAACCCCATTTGTTGCGTCAAGCTGATGCGTTTCTGAATGGGGTAGCCAGGGAGGTTGCCCTGAGAAATCAAAACAAGAGAAACATCTTCTTATGGTCCCCGCTCTCCCCTCTCTCAAAGGATGCTCTGGCCTCTGATATGATCAGCCAACTAGGAGACAACTTTAGCCACCTTAAAGAGATCTCATCGGGTAAGGGTCAAGCATTTATTCTCTCCTCACATAAAAGACTATCTGACGATGAGCTTCGTCACCTCAAATTGCACTCGCCCACTTTTGCATCCGGGAAAGTCAAACTAAAGCGAGATCATACGCTACTACAGAGGACCCTCGAGAAAGCCCAAACACATCAACCCGACACCACCCCCCCACCTCCAGCTCATCGCGCCTTTCCGGGATGGAGCAATCCAAAGAAAAGCCGCTCTGTTCACGGCGGTATCCTCGGTGATGCACCTTCCTCCAGACCACCCCTGCTGACTCCCTCCCGATTTGAAGGCCTCCCTCTCACTTTTAGCCCTTACTCCGCAACCAGCCCTCCCTCTCAGTCTCAAGCTCTACCACGTCGCCGAGGCCGACCACGCCGCGCCAAGCCTCCTAACAACGAAACCTCTCTCCCTAGTTCGTCCGCAAGGTCCACATCTCCACGACAAGCTATTCCTGGGACGGATGCCACCACCCGGAGACCGAACAAACGTAGGTCTGCCAAGGCCATTCGGGACTTTGACCCAGCCCCAACAACCTCAACTCCCGCTATTGAAACCATTATCGACCCCACCCAGGACTGCAGCGTCTCAGCTCCTGATCAGTCACTGTCCCCGCTCTCCCCATCATCGCAGCTTCAGAGTGCCCCCTCGAGCCCAGACTTCTCGCCCCCCTGTTGCTTTCAAACCCTCCAACTACCTCACCCACCTGGCAAACGAGGGACAAAAGAAATCCACATCGATGCTGACCACTCCATCCTTGTCAATGAGCGGTCAGTCACCCTCATCAGCCCTAGATCTCGTCCCGCCCGCCAGCGGAAAGCCCCCGCACGCTTCTTCTCCCCGATCTAACCATCCCTCTCTCAGAGCACTCTCCGCAATTCTCATCAATTGCAGATCACTTACGCCAAAAATCAATCATCTACGAGCTTTTCTATCCTCTAACGAGATAGACATCTGCTTTCTTGTTGAGACCTGACTGTCCCCTTCCATCCACTGTGATGATCTCTTCCTCATTCACGGATACACGTTCCTTCGTAGCGACAGAACTGTCGGTCGCGGGGGTGGTCTAGCCGCCTATGTCCGATCCCTCTTTATGCCCAAACGCTTATCGATATCGAACTCTCAAGAATTGGAATTTTTCTCGTTTCAGCTACTAATCCATAACCAAAGCATATCTACCTGTGTTGTCTACAGATCCCCTAATCTCTCACTCATCGACGACACTCGCGGGGCCCAACTCCTTTCTACTTTCTTCTCTCTACACTCTGATCGGTACGTCGTTGTGGGTGATCTCAACCTCCCCTTGGCTAATTGGCATAACCTAGCTTCGGAAAGTCACCCACTGCTTCGACTCTTCACGGACAACTTGCTACATCAATTCGTGCACTTTCCGACCCGAGGGCACAACCAGCTGGATTGTGTACTCTCCAACAACGAGGTGACCGATGTTCACTCTCGGGAGATCTTCCCTAATCTTGATCACTGCCAGGTATCCTTCCTCTTACCTCTCTTATCCTTCACCCCTCGAGAAGACACACATTCGTTCAGGCGATTCACCAACTGGGAAGAGTTCCGCCGACTCTGTGACGCTGTTAACTGGAGGGACCTCTTTCTCCCAAACAATCTCTCCTCGTGCTTTTCCGAAGTTCATAACATCCTATCCTCCCACTACAACTCCGCCACCTCTATTCAAAACGTACATTCGACGAATAAGTTGAACGCTCTGTTTAAGGCACGGGACAACCTAGCACGCAGCTCTCGTCTACGCACTTCGTCACTTGCCCGCGCCCTCGCTCTGAGACGCATTGATGGACACATTAATCAGGCTATCAACAAACAAGCGCTCCACATCGAAAGACGCATCCGCTCAGCTCCTAACCCCCGGGCAAAATTTGCCATCATCAAACACCAATTGCTGCAAAAGCCCAAAACCTCGTATATTAACTTCTCTCAGTCAGACGACCTCTGCTTCGCTAACGATTATCTGACTCACCTTCTCGACTCATTTTCCACTCCCACTCCGCCTGTTGAGATGTTAGACAACGGAGACTCCGAGAACCTACGCTGGTTCTACGTCTCTCCGGCTTCCGTCGCCCAAGCAGTTAAAGACATTAAATCTAAACACCAATTTGATCAATACGGTGTCTCGGTCAGCATGATTGCTCTGCTTGGCTGGAACGTCTTCTCTCTAATTGCAGATGTTATTAATCATTGTCTCGAAACCACCTATCTTCCCCCGGACTGGCTTTGCTCGACGATCTCTCCTATCCCCAAAAATGGCACTTCCTCGATCTCATCATTTAAAGATCTCCGCCCCATTACTATCGTACCTTCTTTCACCAAAATCTTCGACCGGATCTTATACAACCTAATCTACCCTTTCATTAAGTCTCATGTTAACTTCCACCTCCTTGATGATCAACATGGATTTCTGAACGGCCGCTCATCTTCCACCAACTTAGTTAGTGTTCTCGATCACTGCTACTCTTCTTTCTCTAAAGGGCTTCAGTGCACTCTCCTCTTCCTAGATATATCCAAGGCTTTTGACTCGCTGTCATTTTCAGCAATCGAATCTGCCTTAATGAGAAGCGGTATCTGCGGCAACGTTCTCAATCTTATCAGTTATTATCTTCGAAACCGATATGCGACAGTAAAAGTTGGCAGTAGTCACTCGAGGCCAACCCATGTCCGATCCGGTGTTCCCCAGGGCTCCGTACTTGGTCCCATTCTCTTCAACCTTACACTCGCACACATACAGGTTGAAGACAATCTTTTCAAGCTGTTCAAATATGCGGATGACATGGTTATCGTATTCAGCAACCCCACAACATCCAACCCTTCCTCACCCCTTATATCGGAGCTCATATCTTCGCTCCACTTGCAACTCAGCAGAATCGGTCTCAAACTAAATCCCACCAAAACTCGCTTAATGAGACTCTCGTCTGATCCATTCTGCTCTATCCCGGTTGCCAACTACCCCCTCGACATAGAAATAATAGATTCGGCCAAACATCTCGGCATCCATTTCTCTAAGTCCTTAGACTTCTCCCCACACCTTACACACACTACTTCCAAACTCTTCAAATGGGCCCGTCTGATCTGTTTTAAGACTAACAACCCCACTCTCCAACTCACATTATTCAAGGTCTACGTTCTGCCCCTCATTTCTTACGCCAGCGAAT
Source organism: Eudiplozoon nipponicum (assembly GCA_029291075.1). NCBI lineage: Eukaryota > Metazoa > Platyhelminthes > Monogenea > Mazocraeidea > Diplozoidae > Eudiplozoon > Eudiplozoon nipponicum. Next base: position 17,535 of record JAQBSW010001392.1, on the reverse strand, counting down.
TCTACTGTCCTCTCACCCTCGCCTCCTCGTATACTATTGAACAAGTATCCTCCAGATTTCTTAAGCGAGTCTTCCCGAAATGCCAAAATTATAGGGAACGCCTACTTCTGGCTAACCTTCTTCCGCTTTGGTTCACACGTCACCTTCGAGTCATTTCTTTTATCCATAAGATCTCAACTTCCCTACCACTCTCCAACTTTGCCCACCCAAGTCACCACTACGCCACACGTTCTAGTAACTCTTCTATCCAAGCTAACCATACCCCCACCATATTTAAAAAAGTATATCTCTTCTCCAAAGCCACTAATGTTTTCAACGCTCTTCCCACAGATATAAAGCTCCTATCCCAGCACGAATTCAAAAAGGCAGCCCATCAGTACTTCTTCAACAAACTTCTTTGCGATACCACCGATTGGAAACGAAACTGGTTCCTTCTCAATCCATAACATTTACTTCTCCCCAGGCTATTCTCTTTAACTTCTCTAATCTTCCACTTTACCTCCTTGGTCTTCATCCCTTCTTCTTGACTCACTGATACCTCTTCTCAACCCATTCGCGACCCCATCATATCCACGTAGTGGATACCTTACTATGTTTTCCTCATCCAATTCTTTTCTTTCTTGTTTCAGCGGAGGACCGATAACCCAACAGGACATCGACTTTCCCTGGCCTTCCTTCAATCACAACTTCGTTCTACGGATGCCTGCGACCCGTGCAAGAAGCTCGTCTTCAATCCGACTGATTTCATCCATGTCCTGGCTATGCTCCATCAACTGAATCTCCACGACAATGGACTCCATCGACCGATGTCTGCCTACGATCCGCCATCTTTATTATCTTTATTTTCGAACTCACTTTTACCTAGAAGCTCTGACAATTCATGGACTTTCTCCAATTGATCTTGTCTAGTCAAATGGAATTTTGTTCTTATTTATTTTTCACCAGATTGAACTATCTTGACGTTTTTATAACATTTCCCTTCCCAAACCCCCCTGCCATCAAATACTTTGCTAGTCACAATTCCACTCACCTCCACATATCCTACCCTTGATTTGTTATCTCAATGGTCGGGCCAGTTGGCCTTTGATGCCAAATAAATGTATTATTATTATTATTATTAACACGCGGCTCCGCGTTACAACCCAACGATGTTCGATTTTGACAAATACAGTGCTCTTTAAGGTCAAATAATCTAACTCTGTTCTTATACAATACTTCTCTTAACTGTGATTTTAGAAACAAACTCTGTTAGTTTCAAGCAGTTTTAATTGAGATTTCTTGAACTGTAATTTTATTTGTAATTAATAGGGTTTTTATGAAATAGACAGAACCGCGCGCGATAGGGATTAAACACGCGGTGGACTATTGTGTCACAGTGGATTTATTTCGCTTATTTGGATTATTCTTTGTTTACGCAAAGGATTTACTGTTCACATTTAATTACGCCTATCCGCACTTCAGAGAATAATGGATTAATATGACATGAGTTAAAACCACAGCCAGAAAAGAATTAATAAACATCTAGATTTTGAGAAATTCAAGCATTTTGGATGATTACTACAGAGGAAAGTAAACTCTAAGACACATATCACAGAAAAACACCCTCTCGGGATTACAATGCTCGATAACAGCTGCACGATAACGGGTGAGGACTATGTTACACTGCCATCTATTTTCGACAACACTCATACGCATAAGGTGAGGTCCAGTTCAGGAAATGCAGGAAGCCCTATGGTGAGCCCAGCAACAGGCCGCACCAACACATGGACACAGTATAAAATATGTCAATTCGATCCAGACTACCTTGACGCGTGGGTCGACGATGTTACTTTATTGGCCAAGGTGTCCACTATAACAGACGAGGGCTCAATATTTTTGAGGGCTTGGGAGACGATCCCAATGTCTTTCAGAGGCGAACTCAAAGATACACTGCATCAATACACTGAGGGCACATGTGCACAGCCATGACAGAGCCTGCAACGCGCCGTCAAGCAGCGTTTGACACCAGATCGAGAAGACAGGCTTACAGAATTAATGAGCCAGATGTCCCTAGGTAGCCGCACGCCTTCTGAGCTATTTAGGGAGATGGAGCACAAAGCCTTAGAATTCAACCTGCCCAAGGAACTCCTACTGCGACTGTTCATACAGAATCTCCCGCCGGCACTACAAGAGATGGCCATGTTCCTGCGCGAATCCCTCGAAGTACAAGACGACGTTCTGCCGGCAAGTCTAGACAAGTGGTGGAAGAAACACCACTACAGCTCACCTGCCAAAGAGAAAGGCCACATCACCTCAAGACTGTTCGAATCACAACCAACCGCATAATCAGCCGGAACAAATGTCACGAATGAACGTCTCATCAGCCTGCTCGAGAACCTCACCGTAAGGCTAAATTTGGCCTCAGTCGATGCCGTCCAAAATAGATGCGACCACCGACCCGGAATAGCGCCAGGAGGTCGACGTCGAGAGACCGGTCCACAGTGCCACAGTTACCAGTGGAGTGGTGTCCGAATCACCGCAGCTATGGCCACTCCACACATTACTGCCTCAGAAACGGCTGCACATTCCCGCGCACAGACGCGACGTTCAAGTGGGCGCGGTCACCTTCAACAACTCAGGAGGATCCGCCCATGGAAGGTTCGGAAAACTGGTGGGGTCAGCCTCCTCGGCGGCAGTAGAGGCTGAGCACCCCAAGATTGTTGGCCGCTCCACGTCTGATGGCTCGAAGCACGTTGCTTTCGCGGTAGAGCGCAATCAAACTATTGTATTTACAGCGACGGCTCCAGTCAAGTCATGCTTCAAACGCCCAAATGCCAGCAACCAGTCTCATCGTCAGTTGCCACTATCAACATCTTTTCTCATCCGTGACGCAACCTCTGGCGAATTATTTCTCATAGACACTGGATCAGATGTAAGCTTACTACGCCACAATTATTTCGAACCCACCCACCCAGTCGAAACCAGCAGACTGACATGCGCCAATGGCTCCAACATAGCGACGTTTGGGGTACGAGTACACACAATCTCGTTCTCCAACTCAAAAAGATGTTTCAATTATCCGTTCATCATCGCCAAAACGACACGAAACATCATTGGTCGTGACTTTCTCGAACACTTCGACCTGACCATTCGTCCAAGAACACGAGAGATACGCACTGCAGACAATCAGTTGCTTACATCAGCGCTAAAACATACGACTCGCGCCGAAGCATTCCAATCTATACAGCTTATTCCTTCAGTCCCTCATGTACCGCAACGGGAGATGTTCTGAAACATCATGAATAAATTTTCAATCCTATCTCCTTCATGCCCGATCTCAAGAGGAAGCGTGCCATCACAGCCCATCGTATCATCTTGTCGAAACCACTTCCTCATCCTCCACGAGCACGTCCATTGGCACCACACAAACATAAGGCCGCCGAGCAAGAATTCGCCATGCTACGTCAACAAGGCATCTGTACACGATCCAGCTCACCTTTTGCGTCGCCTGTGGTAGTAGTACCAAAGAGTGAACCAGCAACATTCAGGGTGTGCGGGGATTATCGTATTCTCAATTCTTGCACACAGTCTGATTCGTACATCCTGCCAAATCCAGCCGACCTACTCAGATCTGCTATCGGTCATGCTGTGTATTCAAAACTTGACTTGGTAAAAGCATACTATCAAGTACCGATGGACAAAGACTCAGTATCATATACTGCACTCAGATTCACCGGAGGTGGCACGCACGAATATCACTATATGCCTTTCGGTCTCAAGAATGCCTCGCAAACATTCCAACGCGTTATGGACGAAATACTAGATGGTCTACCATTTGTAATTCCATATCTAGACGACATCCTGGTATTCTCCAACTCAATGACCGATCATATACAACATATTGAGATCCTGCTCACACGTCTAGCAGACTATGGCCTCCGACTTCATGGCAACAAATGCGTCTTTGCACAGAAATCAATTGAATTCCTCGGTCATCAAATTTCCGAAGAAGGCATGACACCTATACCTACTAAGGTTCGTGCTATTCAAGATCTACAGCCTCCAACCACCGTTCGGGCATTACGACGATTCTTGGGCAAGATGAACTACTATTCTCGATTTGTACCCTGCCTTGCCAAGATTCTGGCACCTCTTCACAAATATCTCGTGCCAGAAAGCCGTTTCGTCAAGAAATCACAACCGATTCAGCTCAACGTGGACGACATGCAGGCTTACGAGGATGCCAAAAGGGCCCTATGCAAAGCGACCATGCTACATTCCCCGGATTGGTCTCAACCTTTTGAATTGATAACTGACGCATCCGACGTTGCCATAGGCGCAGTACTTCAAGAATCCATCATTGGAATACACCAACCTATCGCTTTCTATTCGCAAAAACTACAACCTGGCGAGACGCGATATGATACGTTAGGAAAAGAATTACTCGCAATCTACTGGTCGATCCTACACTTCCACACCTATCTGGATGGCCGAAAGTTCAAGATCTACACTGACCATCTTCCTCTACATCCGATGCTGAGAGGAAAGAAAGAATATTTATATTCATGACGTGTCAACTCACAACTTACACAAATACACGAGTATGAATATGAAGTCACTCATGTCAAAAGATCAGAAAATGTGGTCGCAGACACCCTAAGCCGTCCTGCAGATTTTTGTGCCTCAATATTGTGTCCTTCACTTATAGGCACTCAGGAATTGCAATCAGCTCAGCAATATGATCTATCACTTCGGACATTTGATGTCAATCGACTGAAAACACTTGACTGCAATGGAACTCTGCTGCAGTGTGAAATAACTGGCGTGGGCCCTCGGCCGTTTATACTTGAAACAGTCCGTCACAAGATCTTCGAAATCTACCATTCAATGAGCCACACATCTGGCAAAGCATCAGTGGAAATTTTATCCAGATTGTACTTCTGGCCTGGCATGCGGCAAGATATCAAGATGTGGTCAAAACAATGTCTAAAATGTCAGAAATGCAAAGTGACGAGACACACCAAAATGGCACCACAAGTCATTCAAGTGCCCAAAGTCCGGTTTACGCACATACACGTTGATCTGGTAACCTTACCTGCCGTGAACAATACGCGATATCTACTGTCAATACGGGATCGCACCACTCGATAGTATGAGGCCATATCACTGTCAGACATGAAGCAAGAAACTGTCAGTTATGCTTTAGAGCTCAATTGGTTCGCTCGGTTTGGTGCTCCAGCTGAAGTGACAACCGATCATGGCGCACAATTTCTCGGAGAGGAGTTCACAGCCCTACTGCAATACTACGGTGTCAAACACTCCATGACCGCGGCTCGCAACCCGAGAGCAAATGGTTTCGATGAAAGACCACACCGAGAACTTAAAGCGGCGCTCAAGGCTAGCCCAGAAGAAAATTGGCTTGCGGCTCTACCGAAAGTACTCCTATCAATGCGTACAAGACCTCGTGAGCCGATCAAATGTAGCTCCGCTGAAATGGTATTTGGCGAATGTCTACGGCTGCCTGGCGAACTAGTCCGATCACGCTCTGAAACTGCATTAACGATGAACGATCCAACATTTCTGTTTCCACTTCGCAGTTTTCTACAATATAACGCTCAGAATCGGCCGACCTGTCCTACACGTCAGCAACATGGTCCAATTTATAAACGCAAACATTTTGATAGCTGCAAATGGTTCTTCGTCAACAACGATATGGATAACAGGATTCTAACCAAACCAAAGTGCGGCCCTTATCGTGTGTTAGATCGACGTCAGAATTACATCATTTTGGAGATTAATGGCAAAGCTGAAGCGGTCTCCAAACACAGACTATCCCCGGCCGACGTTGATCCAAAAGACCCGCTGATTAACGATGTTGAGCTATCAGGCGGAAAAGAAACGATAACTACACCTCCAGACAGTCTATGCTGACAACGGACTGACGCCCGACATCTCATCAACAACCGAGCCAACTGACGCCGTGACGCCGCAGCGAGATATAGAGGAACCAGAATCAGTGTTGACAGAGCCAAAATCAGTTGTTACATGGTATGGCAGAGCAATAACACCTCCTGTAAGGTTAGCCCCCTTCTTTGTGTACTCATTTTCATTGTCGGGGGGGGTGTATGTAACACGCGAATCCGCGTTATAGCCCAACCATGTTAGATTTTGACAAATATGGTGCTCTTTAAGGTCAAATAATCTAACTCTGTTCTTACACAATATTTCTCTTAAATGTGATTTTAGAAACAACCTCTGTTATTTTCAAGCAGTTTTAATTGAGATTTCTTGAACTGCAATTTTATTTGTAATTAATAGGGTTTTTATGAAATAGATAGAACCGCGCGCGATACGGATGAAACACGCGGTGGACTATTGTGTCACAGTGGATTTATTTCGCTTAGTTGGATTATTCGTTGTTTACGCAAAGGATTTACTGTTCACATTTAATTATGCCTATCCGAATTTCAGAGAATAATGGATTAATATAATGACATGAGTTAAAACCATAGCAAGCAGTGAACTAAATATTCGTGAATTTTTGTCATTGAAGTCTTTACACGAATTACACATTCATTTTTAGTGATAACTTTTAACGGTGACTATGTTCATATCATCATGTATCTTCAATAGATTGTCTATATTCATTTCAATTCAGTCATTTGTGTAAGAATAACTGCCTGTGTGCAAAACATTTCTCTTTATAAATATAAATCATCTCAACTTTTGTCGTCTAGAAGACGGAAAATATAGTTTAACTGTGAATGGTGTTTAAGACCTACTTTTGTGTTAAAATCTGTTTTTATTGCCGACCAATTTGGACTAACTGTGAATTATATTTCTATTTGCAACATTGTGTACAATATACGTATGACCAGATGTTTTTGCCTTCTCACATCAACCATCCAAAAAAGATCAGAGACAGATTATGTGCACGGGTAGTAATAATAGCCACCATGGATATGTAGGACAGGTACAGAATCACGAACTAGATAGCTACCCCGCAAAAACACTCATACAAAGTTATGTTACTAATCACAATTATGCTTGTCTTTTGTTCAACCACGATAAATTATTATCACAATCAAAATTAAACAGATCAGTAGGATATTGGATTTTTTCTAGTTCGGTACAAATAAATTTATAATACGTCGTATACGGAGATGTTTCTCTACGTCCCTTTGGCAACTGATTGTAAATTTTGTAAATTTTAGAAAAAAGGAATAATTTCCCCCAACATTTCCCACCTTAGGAGGAGAGATCGCCAAATTTCCAGACCTAAATCCAACTTCATGAATCTTTCTTATTGGTATCATATAGGCATCATTCCACTGGTTCAAGTGGACAACATTTATGCAATAGCACATTCTCCGAAACCATAAAGTTTGCAGTGAAACAACGTGTAATCTAGAATAGAATAGAATAGGGACATATTAAAAGGATAGTAAGCACTGTCAAGAACAGATGGGCACTAATAAATAGAAATATCTTATCGAATGACATAAAATTTAAAATGTTTATAATATGTATTAGATCTGTACTAAAATATGCTGCCGCTACTTGGAATCCATTAAAAAATGGTTTGTCCAATAGGATAGAAGCTGTACAATGAAAAGATGTGAAACAAATTAGTCCTATGTCCTGCACTATATACGCCACTAGATTACAGTTTGTATCACTGCTAACTTTATGGTTCCGGAGGATGTGCTATTGCATAAAAGTTTTCCATTTGAACCAGTGAACTGGTGCCTATATGAATCCAATAGGCAAGAGTCATGAAGTTGGAACTAGATCTGGACATTTGGCAATATCTCCTCCTTTTGAGAGGAATTTTGCAAGCAACATATTCTCTTTTTAAAAAATTTACAAAATTTACAATCAATTGTCAAAGGGGCTTAGAGAAACGCCTCCATCTAAGATATCTTTTAAATTTTTATCTACTGAAATAGAAAAAGTCTACAATCCTGCTGATATTTTTAATTTTCATTATGATAAAACTTTCTTATGGTTGAATAAAGGACAAGGTTAATTGATATCAGCAGCATAACTTCTTCAGTTTCTATCTCCAAGTTTTGTATTATTAAAATTGAAATGTTATGCATTATATCATAATGATAATCAACAATACATACAATCAATTGCTATTCATGGTTCCCATTTTTTGCATAATGTTACACTCGAATTATACCTTAAATTTTTCTATTTTTGATGAAGAATCTATCACTCTTTACAGCCGAACTTTCTGATGTTGATATATTGTACAGTATAACTAGTGAGATTTACTTATCTACATGAGACTAATTGCACATATTTATGTGATGTGATATCTTTTATATTGTACATTTTCCAATTTTATTATTTGATGGAACATGTGTGGTTTGAATCCAAATAAATATATTCTATTCTAATAGCCATATATGGCTACTTGCACATTATTGGTTAACGGCAAGTTTCGATTTTTTTCATCATTGGTGCAGCGTAAATCGAATTGAATTTAATTTACGCAATATGTCGGCAAATCCTTGTGTCGTTACATCACTTTCCACTCTGAAAAAAGGAAAAAAATATTTCTCTCGGCGAGGCTAGATAAGAAATGCATGACAGAGTTAAAACCAAGTTAAACAAAAAACAATGTACCATAAATGCTGGGCTTAAGTATGCTTGTTGGTCGCTTCAACAATGATATAATGCCAAGTTACCACTAGGAATTGCTACACAAATTGTTAGCTCTAGTGGCCGGTCATACCGCGTGAGGCAAAATAGAGCAGTGAAAGATTAGGGAGCCGCAGCATGAGGATTTTGAGGTAAATCGCCACTGAAGTTGCCAGGAATAAGTTAAACCCTAGGCAGGCTGGATCGTCGTCAATGTGTTTGTATACGACCAAAGGAGCTAGAGTGTGTGCTCGACTTTGTGGTCATGATATTTTTAGAGTGGTCTTTGTGCAATTGATGAAGTTGAGGTATGCATTGGAAGTGGCCTGTATGCTGATATGAAGCTGATAACTACTTGGTGTTGCTACACGAAAGCGTTGGCTCCAAGTAGCTGGTCATACCAAAATAGGCCGTGTGATGTCATGTGTGAGAAATATATTATAAAGTTAAAAAAATACATTAAAATCAAAGGTAACTGCATAAAAATATGTACACTAACATTGCCTAAGCGATGGCATAATACCAAAGAACTGTTCAAAAATGCTACACAATTGTTAGCTAAGAACAGCTGGTTATGCCACGTGAGATAAATGCGAAAAATAACGTAAGGTTAAAAAATTTTGATGCGTAATGTTTATATTAAAAAATATCAATTACGCGTTATACAAAGCAGGCTATTGAGATTGTGGGCAGACGGAGCCTGAGACGTGTGTAGAAGGTTGAACGCTCTCAGAATCAGGCGGTTCGATAAACGGTTTCAACCTGTCTATGCTTACTGATGTCGGTGTAGCGCCTTGCATAATAATGAAGTATTTTGGTTGTCTGAGCAAAATCGGGTAAGGACCGCGATACTTTGGTTGTAGTGGTGCAACAGCATTATTGTTGCGAACGAGTACTCTCTTGCAGCTGTGGAGCTGCGGGTGAACGAAGACTGGACGAGGCGTATGTCTCGGCTGCTGTTCAGACATGTTACCGAAATGAAGTCGAAGGCAGGTAGCTTCGTCTTGTGGGTCATCTTGTGCCGGTAGTAGACGTGGGAGCTGACTAGGCAGGCGTAGATCCATGCCATACAAGAGTTGTGACGTAGACGTTTTAATGGATTCTCGAGTACGAGAACGCATGGCCAGCAGAACTAAAGGTAGTGCATCGACCCAGTTGCTATTAATGGACGAGGATGCTAAAGCTGCTTTGAGTTCCCTATGCATTCACTCTACCATGCCATTAGCTTGGGGATGGTAGGCAATCGTCTGGCGTAAGATGCATTCCATGTACCGCAAGGTGGTTTTGAAACGATCAGATGAGAAGCAAGTGCCTCTGTCCGTGATGACCTCATTGGGAACACCGTAATTGGATATCCATGCAGATATAAAACCGTTAGTTACTTCGTCTGCAGAAATGGTGCCAAGAGGTAATGCCGCAGGCCCCCGTGTAAATTTATCAATCATAGTTAGAAGGTAGCTGAAACCTTGAACTTTTGTCAGATGAACTATGTCGATGTGGATAATGGCTAGGCGAGAGGTAGTTCGGAAATGTTGCAACTTAGAAAGAGTGTGCCGTGTGATCATGTCTTTCTGGCAAATGGCACACTCGGAGACCCATCGTTTAGCGTTCTGCCTAAGTCTTTGATCCCAGAAACGATCTGTAAGAAGTCGGACAATCGCTTGGCTTTCTAAGTGAGAAATTGAAGGAATTAAGTCGAAAACTTTTCTCTGAAGGCTGGTCGGCAGAACTGACTTGTTGGGCTGCGTACCCGTGAAGTAAACAATTGGTAAGCCTTCCCAGAGACGGTATATGAACTTGGTTGGATGACGGGCTATTGATCTTTGAATGTGAATTTCACCGCGCTGTTCCGTTCGCAGGAGGGATGGCGTTAGTGCAGGTTCACTGAGTGTCATGGTGTTGACAGTGAATGGCGACTGCGAAGATGGTTCTAGCAATACGTCTGGCTTTGAAAGGGCATTTGCAATGAAGTTCTGTTCGCCCTTGACGTGAAAGATGTCAAATTGCCATTCGCTAAGACGTGAAAGCTGTCTTTCCACTCTGGTAGGGTACTTGGCGATAGTTGAAGTTGCTTTTCGAAGTGCGCTAACTAATGGTGCATGATCTGTAAAAAACAAATCTGCTTCTGCAAATGATGCTGATAAAATGGCACACTGCGTCGTGGATGGCGAGGAGTTCTCGATCGAAAGTGTCGTATCTCGTTTCTACTGGTTGGAGAGTACTCGAGTAGAAACTGATAGGCTTCCGAACTCCGTCGATCTCTTGTTACAAAGTGGCTCCAATAGCGAATTCAGAAGCATCTGTCGTGAGTAGAAATGGTCGTTGAAAATCTGGATGCGTTAGTATTGTGGCATTTGCTAACGAGTTGATGGCGAGTCGAAGTAATTTCTCGTCTTCGGATGACCAAGTAATGATGGAATTCGTGCTGTCTTAAAAGACCCGGAAGGAACTTGCGATAGTATTTTAGTACTCCCAGAATTTTCTGCAACTCGCAAACAGTCTTCAGTGAGTTGATATTCCTGACTGAATTCGACTTTGACGGCAAAAGTTGAATACCTTGTGGCGTGAAACGATGCCCTAAGAAGTCCACGGATGTAGTTGCCATCAGCGTCTTGTCACAATTGATCTTGAGTCCGTGGTTGCTCCGCGTTACAACTCAACGATGTTCAATTTTGACAAATATAGTTCTCTTTAAGGTCTAATAGTCAAACTCTGTTTTTATACAATATTTCTCTTAACTGTGATGTTAAAACCAATCTCTGTTAGTTTGAAGCAGTTTTAATTGAGATTTCTTGAACGGCAAATTTAATTGTAATTAATAGGGTTTTGTTAAATAAATATACAAACCCGCGTGCGAAACGCTGGTAACATGCGGTGGATTATAGTGTCCATGTGAATTTATTGACTTTCTTTGCATTAATCTCAGTTTGCATTATTAAGAACTGTTCAGATAAGATTTCACGCATCAGGAAAGCAGATGATCCTCAATCACTTTCACAAAATTCCATAGTTTAATGGATTATTATAATTGAAACATGCAAAACCAAGCAAACAGTGGAATAATTATTTGTGATGTTTTTTCAAGACTGATTTTACACGATTTTATCCATCAATTATCAGTGACATTATTTAAAAGTGACTTTGTACTAAATTGCTAATCAATCTGGATTTATATCATCATATATTTTCAATTATTTACATGTATTTATCACGATTCAGACGTTTGTGCTCCTGATAAAGACTTGTGTACAAGACATTCAAATGTGTTGACATTTTGTTGCCGTCTAGAGCATGGTCCATTTTGTTTAACTGTGAATTGATTCTTGCTTAGCTACACCACTTGCAATAAATGTCTGAAAATGGATGAATTTGCTTACTTCATCCTTCGGAAAATGTCAGGGACTGATCATGGAACGGGTGGGGATAACAACCACCATGAAAATGTAGGAAATCATAACTAAATATGTAGCTACCCCGCAAAAGCAATTACTATAACTACAAAATAACCTACACCTTTATGTCATCGAGATATGACATACAACTAGAGGAGTCATCGCGAAGTATGTTGTCCATGAATCTTTGAAATGTCTGTGTAGCAAATTTAAGTCAAAAAAGCATGTAAAGATATTCGAAAAGGCCAAATGAATGCAGTCTTTTCAATATCCTCTGGTGCTACCGGGATGTGATGGTAGGCTTGTCTGAGGTCAATCACCGAGAAGAAATGGCTGCCGTTGAGTTTTTCATGTAAGATGTTAATATTTGGAATAGGATATGCATCAGATTTTGTCACTGAATTTAGCTTACGGTAATCTCCACAGGCTCTGTACGCTCCGTTTGATTTGGAGACCAAGTGCAGTGGTGACGCCCATGAACTTTTCGATGGTCTGATGATTCCTTCTTCCAAAAGCCTTGAGAAATCCTCTTGGGCAGCTTTCAGTTTAGCAGGGGCAGTGGTCGCTTCTTGAGTGCAATAGGTTATCCTTCTGTGACTATGTGGTGCATCGTGTTGGAGACTCGTAGCTCTGACTTGTTAAGATCGAAAAGCGACTTGTATTATCGAAGAGCTGTTCAAAAACTTTTCTCAAATCCGGTGGAGGGGTCGATGATCTTTTGATTGGCAAGATCAACAATGAGCCGAAATTTCAAAAGGAAATCAAGGCCTATTATATTGTGTGAGACCTTGGCAATGATGAAGTTGTGGGAAAATTCACGTCGTACACCTATGTTGAGTGTGCGGTACTGGCGGCCATAAGTTGGTATTGGCTCGCCTGTAGCTGTTGCGAGAAGAATGCCTAGCGACATCTCGGCCATTAAATCACCTTTGAAAACTGAGACTGCTGCACCTGTGTCTACGATGAATTCTTCGCCAGTTCTGAAATCAAGAAAGTGCAGAAGTTCGTTGGGCTGTTTGGCCGGGTCATGCAAACAAGTAGGCTGGTGATTGCGACTGGCGTTGTCCGTTTGGCTCTCTATGTGGAAAATTCGGCGTGGACGAAAAGAGTCGACAGGGATGTCGGATTGTAGTTGGTTTCTTCCCTGTGGCGCCGTTGATGCCGTTGATGCGCAGAAAGTACGGTCTTCTACTTCCTGCGCCAGACGTTTCCCGATCCTGATGCACCCTTGCGCCTGTGGTCTGTTGTCCTTTCCGTCAACTGTGGAAATTGACACTCATTCGGAAATTCTTCGGAACGACAAAGACAGACTTGGCATGAATAAAAAAACTTCTGGTGATTATAGCACCAGTTCTTTGGGGCATATCTGTTAAAGGATTGCGGGGATCTCGATCGCCGCCTACCGTTATAATTAGTTTTGGGCATGAATTTGGGTCGAGCATTCACTTGATTTAGCTCGGATTTTGTTGTGGCCAATCATTCTAGAACTTTAGCCATGTTCGCTAATGTCCTCGCTAAAGAGGAGAGCCTATCATCCTGCGGGGGTGGAAAAAAGGATGACGGATTCACCTTAGGTTCCATAACCCTATATTCTAACTCACATCTCTCAGATAAGTCATCTATAGAAAGAGTGTTGGGAAGCTGTCTAGCAAATAGTTTTAATAATTGTGGAAGATTGTTAATAAAAACAACCTTAGTCTCATGGTCAGAAATATTGGTTTTAAACCAACGTTTCCGTAATTCCCTTAAAATCTCGATGGGGCCAAGGTTAGGCATGTCTAACCGTGAGTATTTACTTATTATTTGCTCGGTTTCTGTGGGCCCCAGCAAGGATTCTAATTCATTTTGTAGGCCCAATATGGGATTAGGTAGCTTCCAAATGGCCTCAAGCTTCGGATAAATCCGTCGCTGCAGTTCAGGAGGTAGATTAGCAAAAACCTTTGACAGTTTTTGATGACTGTCATAATGTGGAAACAGGAAGAAAGCGAAGTCTACGCGCATAAAGAATAGTTCACTATTTCTATCCCAAACAGGAACATCAATATCAAAAATTGGACCTGACATTCTAAAAATCTTACGCGATCTTAAAAGCATAAATTTATAAGCAAGATGAAAATGTATAAATATACTTTAAACGAAACGCTTACCCACTAACAGCCTCCACATTTGAAAGAGAATCTTCCGCCGTTGAATTTGCCGAGCACGTACAGTCAATGTTTGTTCACAATTTTTGTACGTAGATACTAACAGCTTCCAAAATTGAAATCTTCCGCAGTTGAATCTGTTGAGCACGAATGGTCAATTTTCGTTCACAGATCACCAAGATGTACAGTTTTTTACGTAGGCAAATTGAATAGAACATATACCCAAAATATTTCCCAGAATACCACGACTTTAGAGAGATTGAAAAGACTTTCCAACAAAAATTCCCAGAAGACCATGACCAGAGTAAACAAACGGATACGCAAATGTTAATCTATTTATATCCCAAATAAATTAAAAAGAAAGTCAATTTTGTTTATACCAAATAAAACATTAGAGTACTCAGTATCCTGGCGCGTTCGCCAATTTTGTAAACGCCACAGCTTCAAGTAAATATCGTACGACGTTACAAACTCGGTTAGAAGGCGACAAAATGAAGAGTTAGTATTGTTGGGGGGCCTTAATAGGGCCGGTCTTGCGTTCCCTGGCAAATGCTGAGAAAGTTCGTAAGTGTGATGTTGTCCAGAATTACTCCTAGACTCTTGTGAACAGCTCGTGTTGACTTGACTTTTGGCTCCTTCTGTTGTGGCGTTGGAATCTCGCTGAGTAACTTCGTTGAAGTTCTGCAGTAATTGGCTCGTCTCTCTAGTTTTACAGCAAAAAGATTGGCGTGGAAGATATTGCCAATGTTGGTAAAGCAAAGCCAAAAATCGGAGTATGTGAAAGGTGGCAGACAGCACGTCGGAGATTCGCACAGCAGAAAACAAATGCGACAACTGAATTGCATGGTAATTTCACCGTGCTTAAATGGCCATGTAATAGCCATATATGGCTACTTGCACACCATTGGTTAAAGACAAGTTTCGCTTTTTACTCTATTGTGCAAGGTAAATCGAATTGAAATTAATTTACGCAATATGTCGGCAATTTCTTTGCGTCGTTACAAATTCCTAATATCAATTGCAAAGCTCTTCGGAATAATGGTGATAATGTTAGAGGCCATTCTTAATATTAGTTGAAAAATTAGTAACTACGTTATAAGCCTTAAATAAAACCACCGTCACATTAGTTTTAGTTTGTATAAAATATGTGTAGATTGTTACTCCACAGTTTGAGTGGTGTGTGATATTTAAAAAAAGTCTATATAGTCAACACTACTGTCAGTGTTCCTTGATGTTATTCATAAAATGTGAAAATTGGAAAAGCTACATAAAGATTTTATTGATCAGTTTGTAACGACACAATCAATCGCCGACATATTGCGTAAATTAAATTCAAATTTATTTACGTTGCACCAATGAGAAAAAAGCAAATTGCCGTTTAACCACGTTTAACCACGTTTAACCAATAGTATGCAAGTACACATATTGCATGCTATTTAAGCACGGTAATTTACCATGCAAGTCAGTTGTGGCATTTGCCTTCTACCTGCTTCACGCGTGTGCGTTCTGTCGGCTGTCAATACGTGTGCGCTCTGTCGGCTGTCAATACCTACGCTGGTGATTTGATAGTTTCACCAACAACTAACTACATCCGTGACTCATCTTGTTGCGGGATACCGGAGAGACGAGCCAATTGAGTGCAGGACCTGCAGGACACCATACACAACGCGATTACAGCTCAACTACGGGAGCGACAACTCAACCAGAGTCCACCCAAGGCTCTAGGACATCTTCAACTCTGAAGACTTCAAGCGAACGCATTACCAGGCCCTCTTAAGGGCCCCCATATCAGTAATTAATCTCTATTCAGAGCACCTTAACCGAGTTTGTAACGTCGTACGGCATTTACTTGAAGCCGGGGCGTTTACAAAATTGGCGACCGCGCCAGGATATTGATTATTGTTCTGATTTTTTTGGTATAAATAAAATTGACTTCCTTTTCATCTATTTGGGGTAAAAATCGATTAAGATTTGCGTGATCGTGGTCATCTGTGAATTTTTTTTTGTGTATATATATATATATTTGTGGTTTGTGTTGGGGGATATAATAATAGATTGATATTTGTGTTTTCTTTACCCTGATTGTGGATTTCTGGGAAATCTGTTGGGTATATATTCGTGGATTTGTGGGGATAATAATAACACATCGGCATCAAAGGCCAACGGGTCCTTTGTTCATCTTTTCTACGTACAAAACGGCACCGTACGTACTCAACAAACTCAATTGCGGAATTTTGGAAACAGTGACTTTTTTGTTCTGCACTTATTCAACTGTGGAAGCTGTTTGTGGGTAAGCGTTTCGTTAATGTATATTTATATATTTTCATATTGCTTTTAATTTATGCCTTTAAGATCCCGTAAGATTGTTAAAATGTCAGGTCCAATTTTAGATATTGATGTTCCTGTTTGGGATGGAGATAGTGAGCTATTCTTTATGCGCGTAGACTCCGCTTTCTCCCCGTTTCCTGATTATGACAGTCATCAAAAACTGTCGAAGGTTTTGCTAAACTACCTTCTGAATTGCAGCGACGGATTTATCCTAAGCTTGAGGCCATTAGGAAGCTACCTAATCCCATTTTGGGCCTACAAAACGAGGTAGAATCCTTGCTTGGACCCACTGAAACTGAGCAGATAATAAACAAATATGCGCAGTTAGATATGCCAAATCTTGGCCCCATAGAAATACTGAGGGAATTACGGAAACGTTGGTATAAAACCAACATTTCTGACCATGAGGCTAAGGTTGTTTTTATTAACAATCTTCCCCAAACATTAAAACTCTTTGCCAGACAGCTCCCCAACACTCTCTCTATAGATGACTTATCTGAGAGATGTGAGTTAGAATATAGGGTTTTGGAACCCAAAGTGAATCCATCATCCTTTTCTTCACCCCGCAAGATGATAGAATCTCCTCCTTAGAGAGAACAGTGGCGAACATGGCCAAAGTTCTAGAAGGATTGGCCATTACCAAATCGGAGATAAATCATGTGAATGCTCGACCAAAATTCGTTTCCAAGTCAAATTATAATGGTAGGCGGCGATCGAGATCTCCGCAATCATTTAATAAATATGCTCCAAAGAACTGGTGTTATAACCACCAGAAGTTTTTTATGCTTGCCAAGTTTGTCTTTGTCGTTCCGAAGAATTTCCGAATGAGTGTCAATTTCCACAGCTGACGGAGAGGACAACAGACCGCAGGCACAAGGGTGCATCAGCATCGGGAAACGTCTGGCGCAGGAAGTAGAAGACCGTACTTTCTGCACATCAACGGCATCAACGGCGCTACAGGGAAGAAGCCAACTACAATCCGACATCCCTGTCGACTCTTTTCGTCCACGCCGAATTTTCACATAGAGAACCAAACAGAC